>JAGGAU010000038.1:0-72829 GCA_017657275.1 Termitomyces sp. T108 | reverse complement strand
GTTGTCAATGCAGTCGTCAAGTCCTCGCCTGTGCCCGTGTCGACGGCTGAAGCGAGCGAGTCTCTGTCGATGCTGGCGAAGCTGTGCCCGTTTTTTATTAGAGAACTCGATGTTGCTGGGAAAGAGTGGCTCGAGATGCCCGCTGCTAATTCCACCGCGGCCTTTGGTGCTGACGTTGAGAGTACCCCGAGCAGGAGGAAGCCCCCGCCGAGTCCGGGGCCAGCGATTAAAGGCAAACATGAGAGCGCGGAAGAGCTTGTTACGCGTAGCCCCAGGAGGGTCAAGCGGGAAACTGGCGGGCTTAGAGAGGTCAGGGAGATTATCAGGCGTGAGCTCGAGCTTGATGATTAAAGGGAATTTTTGCTCTATGCTCTATGATCTAATGTATGTGCGATGCGTAGTTTAACCGTGCTTTTTTTTTGTAACTGCTCGATATGTGGAATGACCATGACGATTTTTTTGTTTTGAGATCGAGGATTAAGTGGAATTTTTGCTCTGTGCTCGGACGAGCTCGGTGCCGGAGTGCGAGCACATACACGGTTGTCGGGCTGCGCGAGCGACTTGGATCACGGGCTGCGCGTTTACCGCCAACTAAGCACCCGCTCAAACGCCACAGCTGTATTCATTCTAAACTATACATTCCCGCTGGATTTCATTCCCTCTGACTGGATTAAAGGGAATTTTCGCTCTATGCTCCAATGTATGTGCGATGCGTAGTTTAACCGTGCTTTGTTTACTGTAACTGCTCGATTTGCGGAATGACCATGACGATTTTTTTGTTTTGAGATCGAGGATTAGAGGAAATTTTTGTTCTGTGCTCGGACGAGCTCGGTGCTGGAGTGCAAGCACATACACGGCTGTCGGGCTGCGCGAGCGACTTGGATCACGGGCTGCGCGCCACTGGATAATTCACTGCCAACTAAGCACCCGCTCAAACGCCACAGCTGTATTCATTCTAACCTATACATTCCCGCTGGATTTCATTCCCTCTGACTGAATTAAAGGGGTATTTTTGTTCTGTGCTCTATGATTCAATGTATGTGCGATGCGATGCGTGACGTAGTTTAATCGTGCTTTTTTCCTGTAATTGCTCGATATGCGGAATGACCATGACGATTTTTTTGTTTTGAGATCGAGGATTGAGAGGAATTTTTGGCTCTATGCTCTATGATTCAATGTACGTGTGAGACGTTAGTTTAACCGTGCTTTGTTTTTTGTAGCTGCTCGATATGTGGAATGTCATGATATATCGTCGAGATGGGAGGCGTGTGTCCGCCGGGGATAACTTTCGCTTCCAGGCGCGCGTTTTGGTATTTCTGAGATGACGAGCGCGGGGCAGGTGCTGACGGGGTGATGCCGCTCCAATTGGAATGGGTCGGTAAACCCGCGCCGGGTGGCCGTGACGGCAAAGCAAAGCACGAAGGGCCCATCGGACAACGAGCTTGGCGTAGGTAGGCAAGCACACTGTGCGAGCGACTTGGATCGTGGCCTGAGCGCCACTCGTTACCACCAGCTAAAAATGCCACAAAGTCGGCTGTATTTACTCTCTGAACCTAGATATTCATTCCCGCCCTCGCTTGTTCTGTGCTCTATGATTCGATGTATGCGCAAGACGTACCTTAACCGTGCTTATTTTTTTTTGTGACTGGAATAACTATGACGAATTTTGTTTTTTCGTGATGAGGACGGCATATTGGAGACATTGCATATGTCGTCGAGATGGAGGAAAGCAGAGGCGTGGTCCGTCGGGGCTAACGATAACTTGTAGGCGTGCGTTTTGATGGTGCGGGTTTTCGTGGAGGAAGGGGATGACGAGCTCGGTGTAGGGGCCCCACACGGCCGTCGGGTGGCGCGAGCGACTTGGATCATGGTCTGAGCGCCACTCGCTGATTTACCGCCAGCTAAAAACGCCCTACGGTCTGCTGCATTTACTCTCTGAACCTGGATATTCATTCCTGCCCTTGCTCGTTTGGTGCTCTATGATTTAATGTATACGATACGTAGTCTAACCGTGCTTTGTTTTTTGTAACTGCTCGATATGTGGAATGACCATGACGATTTTTTGTTTTGAGATTGAGGATTAAGTGGAATTTTTGCTCTATGCTCTATGATCTAATGTATGTGCGATGCGATGCAAGACGTAGTTTAACCATGCTTTGTAACTGCTCGACATGTGGAATGTCATGATATATCGTCGAGATGGGAGGCTGTGTGTCCGCCGGGGATAACTTTGACTTCCAGGCGCGCCGCGTTTTGGTATTTCCGCGACGAGCTCGGCGTGTGTAGGCGAGCACACGGCCGTCGGGCTGCGCGCCACTTGTGGATTCACCGCCAGCGAAAACGCCACACAATCTGCTGCATTTATTCTCTGGACCTAAATACCACCAACTAAGCCGCCGCATAAACTACTCCCCCGCCTGCGCCTGCATACCCGCCCTCACCTGCCACTCAAACTCGGCACAATCCACAACGCGGCCCTCCCTCCTACTCATCTCCGCCGCAAACACCGTAAGATGGCTGCGCAGCACCTCCCGCACATCCGTCCCAAGCACGCGCTGGTCGCCCCTCCCCACCGCCTCCACAAACGCCTGAATCAACCCGAGATCCCCGCCACCGTGCCCGCCGCCGTCCTCCTCTGCCACGGGGCGGTGCGTCACGCGCGCGCCCGTGCGGAAATCCGTGATGACGAACGCACGCATGTCGCCGACGATCTCGCCGTGCGAGAAGTGCAGGCGCGTCTGCCACTCGCAGACGAGGGACGTCCACGCGACCATGGTGAACGCCGCGGTGGCGCCGTCGGTGAACTCGAGGTTGACGACTTGGTGGTCGGCGACGGTGTTGGGGGACTCGTAGACGCAGGCGCCGTAGGGCCCGGTGGAGAGGGCGTGCGTGATGTTTTCGATGTCGGGGGGGCCGTCGATGAGCGTGGATGCGGGCCAGCGGGTGTTGCCGCGTGCAACGGGGTCGAGGTAGACTGGGGGGTGGGGGAGGGGGTTAGGATGAGGATGAGGATGGGGACCAGGGGAGGAAGAGCGTACTTTTTTTGGCGCTGTAGGGGCAGTCGGGCTTGATGGGGCAGTCGGGCTTGATGGGGCAGTCGAGGCAGCGTGTGGCGGGGCCTGCGGTGGGGGGTTTGGAGGACTTGCGAAAGTGGCGGAGGGAGCCGAAGGAGGAGACGCGGGCGGGGGTGCGCGGTGCGAACCAGTGGCAGAGGATGTCGATGTCGCTGGGGCGGCGGTGAGGCAGGGAAGGGCAGGGTAATGTGTGGACGTACTGGCAGGATTTGGTCAGGAGGGAAAAGGAGCTTGTGGATTCGTTGTTCCAGTTTCCACGCACGAAGGAGTGGGCAAAGTGGCGGTGGCCTACGGGCTCGACGTGGACGACGTTGAGGAGCTCGCCGAGGGCGCCGGAGCGGAGGATGGCGGTGAGCTCCTTGGTGTATGGCGAGCAGCGCAAGACTGTGGGGTTTACAAGGCGTGGAAGAGGAGGAGAGTGGGGGACACACCGTGGCTGATTGCAAAGATCTGGCCGGGGTTGGTGACTGCGTCGGCCATCCTGATGCAGTCCTCGGGGGTGGTGGCCATGGGCTTTTCGCAGAGGATGTGGTAGCCCTGGGCGGCGAATGCGAGGGTCACCTGGAGATGCATGTGGTCCTGGACGGCGACGATGACTGCATCTGCGAGACGGCGGCCGGTGGTTGCGATGGAGTGTTGTGAGGCGGCGAGGAGGTCCTTCCAGTCGTTGAAGACGAGGGCGGGGTCGACGGCGTGCTGCTGTGCGAACGCGGCCTGGGTTGCCGGCCGGGGCTCTGCGATTGCGAGGATGGAGCATGCATCTGGGCGGAGGAGTGCGTATCTGGCGTAGTTCTGTGCAGAGTCAGCGGGAGTCGACAAAGAATTCGTCGCTTGCCTTTCCACGCTGGCCACAGCCGACGACGGCAAGCGAGACGGACATGCTGACTAATCATGGCGCGCATTCTTCCGCGCCTCACGCCCGCGCCCGTCTCGTTCGAAAAGTTTGTGCTTCCGCGCCGGCCGCGGCGTTCTCTGCGCCGCCCCGTCCCGCCGCGCCCGTCGTTCAGCGCCGCGGACCACCCGCGCTCGATCCTCCTGCACGACGCCGCGACCAACCCGGTCACCAACCCCCGCGTCTACATCCGCCACAAGTCGCTGCCCCCGCTCCCCCGCCGCTTCGGCTCCCCGCGCCCGCCCACCGACCACGACCGGCCCCGCGCAATGTCCCCCGACGAGCGCCGCTTCCAGTCCAGCCCATACCGTGCGTGCGTCCCTCTCTGCCCCGCCCAGTCTCCCTGACGCGCCCCAGTCCGCATGCTCGCCTCGCCCCTGCGCCAGTGCATCCTCACCACCCGCTTCATGCCCAGCGGTGCGTCCGCCCACCCCTCCGCGCCCACTGCTGACCCCGCCCAGACTTTCTCGTCCGCCTGAGCATCCAGCGCGTCAACCCGCGCCAGACCGTCCTCCTCCCCGACGGCCTCCAGCACACAAAGTTCACAGCACGCAGGTCCGGCAAGGCGCACTACGTCCCCTGCACACGCACCGCCATTGCCTTGCTCGCCGACCTCTCCGTCAAGCGCCGCGCCGCCCACGGCGTCCCAGCCCACCCCCTCCTCGCAGACCACATCGCCCACCTCCTCCGCCTCCGCGTCCTCCAGGAACTCGAGGTCCTCGCTGACACTCTCGAGCACGCGGCGCACGCGACCCACACGCCCTCCAAGCCCCCGCCGCCCCTCCTCCGCCGGCTCACCCGCGCCGAACTCGCCACAATCCGCACGACAAACACCATCCCCCACCCGGGCGCACTCGCCGTGCTCATCGTGCCCCCGCTCCAAAAAGACCCCACCACGCGCCTCCGCCCCGCGCCCAACATGTCCCCCGCCCCGCCCCCCGCGCCCGCCGCGGCCCCCAAACACCCGCTCGCCCTCCCCGCGTGCACGCTCCTCCCCGTCCGCGTGCCCCGGTGGCCCGACGCCGCCGGCGACCGCGTCCTCCCCGAGGAGAGGATCCCGCTGTACAACGGCGTCGTCATGTTCCCCGAGCGCGGACAGAGGGCCGCGCTCGAGGCGCGCTTGAGGCGGCTCCTGCGCCTCGAGTGGGAGGCGCGCCCCGCGGCGTGTGCGTCTGCGTCTGCGTCCAAGATGAGCCATGCGTTTTTGCTGTGCGCGGATGCCGAGTCGGTGTTGAGAGGCGACACGGTTGGGGTTGCGGTGGCGCTGTGGCGCCTCAGGATGTTCGAGGACGCGGGCGATGATCTCGACGCGCATCGCGTCGATGGGTGGGAGTGGACGACGCGTCGCGGGGTTTAGGACACCGCGTCGTTTGTGTCCTTCCAGTCCCACGAATCCAAAGGTCGTTGGCTAGGGTCCAGAAGATGAAATATAACCCGCCGGCAAGCTATACTAATGAGCGGGGTGAACTGTGCGGGTCACTCTTAGGATTTCCGTTGTAAAGAACTACTCTAGTATTCAATTTGATTCATGCGTTGCCCTCTCTAGTTTGCGTCCGCTTGTCTGTTAGGATTCGCCTTTGTGCGTGGGCTAGAGTCCCGATAGCTGCATGCGGAGAGAATATGGTCTCTAGCCCGGCGCCTTGGGTCGGTTTCCATCATGTATAACTATGCCTCTCCGGATCCGAGTCTCCCTTTGGCTTAGGGGTGCTGCTGTGTGACCTGACCCCCCGTACGCTGTGGTTGTTGTTTTTTTCAATGTTTTCTCGCCTCGTACATTTTTCCATCTCGAGTTTGTGCGTGGGCTAGAGTCCCGATAGCTGCATGCGGAGAGAATGTGGTCCGTTGAGTCCTCTAGCCCGGCGCCTTGGGTCACTTTCCATAATGAATAACCATGCCTCTCCAAATCCGAGTCCCCCTGAGGCTCAGTGGTGCTGCTGCGTGGCTGACCCCCCATCACTGCTGGCACTGGAGAATGTTTCCATTGTAAAAAGTGTAAAAGAAACCTGTTATACCATTTCAAATGTGCTCATTTATATTTATAAAGGGGAGGAAGAAGTCTTTGAATAAAGGAAAATGCTTTTCTCTTATCAGAAATTGGCACTCCAGAAATAGTATAACAGGTTTCTTTTTCATTTTTTCCAATGGAAACACCTTTTAGTGCCAGTAGTGCATACACTGTTGTTGTTGGTTTTTTTTTTTCAAAATGTTTTCTATCATGAGTTTGGTCCTAGGTCTCGCCTTGTGCATTTTTCCCATCTTGAGATTGTCTTTGAAGCAGATGTAGAAAACTCTTAGTGTACACTGTATGTATCTACTGATTTTTTTCCCTTGGACCTACCAGACAAGAGGAATGGCTTGAAAAAAATGCATCTCAGGGTTGAACTATGTGGTCACTACTAGGATTTTCGTTGTACAGAGTAGTATTCAATTTGATTCATGCGTTGCCCTTTCTGCATGTGTGTTTGGCTTGTCTATCAATAGGATTCGTCTTCATGCATGGGATAGGGTCCAGATAGCTGCATGACCCGGTCATGTGCATGTGGAGAGAATGTGGTCTCTAGCTCGGCGCCTTAGGTCGGTTTCCCAGTGTGATCAAATTTTGTATGCATCATGGATAACTATTCTGAGTCCTTAGGCTCAGGGTGCTGCCGCGTAACCTGACCCCCGTACGCTGTTGTTGTTTTTTTTTCAATGTTTCCTATCAGGTCTCGCCTCGTACATTTTTCCCATCTCGAGTTTGTCTTCGAAGCAGATGTAGAAAATTTTTAGTGTACACTATATGTATCTACTGATTTTTTTTCCTGGACCCACCAGACAAGAGGAATGGCTTGAAAATCGCAGATTCTTGGATCAACCGCATATCCCACACAAGTTATAACAATAGATGAAAATTTTGTCGGGAGGAATGGGAATTTCGCGTTACGTGCACAATAAATCAGCTCTGATTTCGCGCCTCTGACCCTCCTACATCTTTCCCTTTTCATCTCGAGTGTCTCTCGAGGAAACGTAGAAAACTCGTAGTGTACACTGTATGTATCTACTGAATTTTTTTTCCTTGGACCCATCGGACAAGGGGAATGACCTGAAAGATGCATTTTGCACATGGATGAACCGCATACCCACACAAGTTATTATAATAATAGATAATGAAAAGTTGTCAGGATGAATGGGGGGCGGTGTTGCATCGGATGACATCACACGACGGGCTCTAGACAGTTGCCATCCTGTAATATTATACTCCGAGTTCGAAAGACTATTCAAATCCTATTCCAAGACGCTTCCAAGCACCTTGTCCCCTCCAAAGCCCAAACCCAGCTCTTTCATCTCCAAAAAAAATCATTCACGGGACAAACAAAGTGTTGCGATGTCAACCTGGCGTGGGGCCCAGGGAAATCAAAGCCGCCGTCCACCATCCGTTATTATTGATAAATGATCTATGGAGACAAATTGTGCACCTCCCCCCCTCCTCCGTTTTCACTGATCCCTGTTGAGCGCGAAACAAAAGCGCCTCGAGCCCTTGAGTCGACTACCCCCTCGTTGCACAGGTTTTGTTTTTGTTCATCACCTCCCCTCCCTTCCCTTTGTTCATCTGTGATACTCGATACAAGTGATTGTCGGACAAGGACCGACTATATCAATCTGTTTGGAAGACTTGTTGGGGTTCTCAGGTAGCAACCCCCCCCTCCCACTCCACTCCCCCGGCCCCCGCCCCCTTACGTTCTTTGACACCTCGTTATCTTTCCCTTCGTCCATTTCCGCTGACATGTCGCATCGGTCACGAAATGGATGGGTCCATGCCGGAAGGGACCTTCCTAATCGTGAGTTTCTCTTGTTTTTTGAGGCTGAGCGCTGAGCCATTTACTCTCTTGATCAAAGTCCCGAGTATATTGTCAGTGGTTTTTCCGTGATTTTATGGGAAAAGGCATGTTAATTAACGTTGAAATCACCTAGCTCGTCGATTATCGATCCTCTTACAATTTTCGGTCCTCCTCCTTTGCCTCCTTTGACAAAGTAGATCCATTCATTCATTGCTCAGACCGGACATGGTATTAAACTTTGCGCACAGGTCCAAGGCTACTCATGTGGAATCGCAAACCCAGTCTGTGCCATGCCAACTCTGATGAAATATCGTCTCACCAACAGATACTCTATAGATCTCCCTCCCTTTCGTCCACTATTTCTTCTTCGTCGCTGACCTCTGGCTCTTCCATTTCTTCTAGCCAAGACAGCTCCAAATCCCCGACCGCCATCTCTTCCTCCTCGTCCTCGTCCTCCTCTTCGTCCTCCTCCCCCTCCTCTACCACCACCACCACCTCATCCTCCTCCACCGCCGCCGAATCTGCCACCACTGCTGCAGCCCCCACAGTCACCCCCGGCCCCACGCCCCCACCATCGTCCATCTCCCAATCAATCTTCGAAACCACCTCCAACGGCCAAATCATCACAATCACCTCCTTCGTCAACCCGTCCGCCGCCGCGACCCCGGGCGCCGCACCCGCCCCCGGCTCAGGCCAGCCCTTCCTCGAGAACAAAGCCCTCTCCGGCGTCGTCTTCGCACTCGTCGCGCTCCTCGGCCTCGCCGCCATCCTCGCCCTCTCGCTCTTCTGCGTCCGGCGCAAGCGCAACAAGCAGCTCCTCAAGGACGCGATCTCGTTCGACCCCGCGTCCGTCAGCGGCTACGTCGCGGAGAAGGAAAGGAGCGACGCCGGTGGGTTCGGGCGCGCGAGCGCGAGCGCCGAGGACGGCGACGAGGACGGCCCCGCGCGTGCGCGTGCGCGTGTGCGTGTGGATGGGGCCGCGGCGATGATGTATCCGTTTGGAGCGGGACACGGGTATGGGTTCACGGATCGGGGTGTGAGGGTTCCCCTGCCGCCGGAGAGGGCGCTGAGTCCGCAGGGTCAGGCGCGCGACGCCGCGGGGGATGTGTTTGCTCGTGCGGAAGGCATCGATGGAGCGGGACGCGAGTATGAGTTTACGGATCGTGGTGCGAGGGTTCCCCAGCAGCCGGAAAGGGCGCTGAGTCCACAGGGTCAGGTCCACGACGCCGCGGGGGATACGGTGCACTATCCCTCTGCTCGTGGGGAAGGCATCGGCTGGACACCGGACCCGACCCCGTTCATGCCTACACTGCCCGCCGCTTACTATGGCATTGGGGATACAAATCGTGTTCTGAAGGTATGTTTGAACGAAAAAATTTAGGGACGACTGTGCTTAATCTTGTTGTTAGATTGCGAACGAATAGATGTTTTGAGATAGTATATGATGTTCAGAATCTATATAATACCCTTTTTTGACACCAGAAAGTCTGCACTTGAGCCCGTTACCGATCTTTCTCCTCAAAGTACCGCTGTTTTCCTTCGTTCTCCCGCCTTTCCAGATACCAAACAACCCAAGTGATCCCAAGGGTAGCGACGCTCACACAGATCATCGCAATCATGCCTTTCGTGAACCGCGGTGCATCGGTCGCCTTGTAGAACAGAAGCGGCCACCATGCGTTTATGACATTATTCCACATGCTGATTAACGCCATTAGTCGTCAAAGATACACGCTGGAAAACATGACGCACTTCATAGAAGCAAGTACGACCCCTCGTTCCTGGTCATCGTCCGCGCAAATCTGGTTTGCCCATCTTGATAATCAAATCATCCAAAATGCACCACAATGTCTCATCATTTCATACGTACGCAAACGTGGTCGCTTGTCCTGCATACGAAGCAGATGCGATGTCTAGAACAAGAGCTCACGATCAGGAATCGGAAAAGCCGTGTTGTCGTCTGGAAACACTCACAATAGGCAAAGAATTTGAGTCCTGTCGGGCTGCTCCAGACAAGGATGCAGATAGACGCAATGATGCATGCCACGGACATATATACAAGGACAGGCCATCGCTTGGCAGTATGGTCAGTCCATATAGCGCAGACAAGTGTCGACGCTATCGCAACAGCAGTCGCCCCTGACGGGTAAAAGTCTACACCCAATAGGCATTGTCAGACGGGGCAAAGATAAGAACCCTCACGGTGCGTGACACCATACCAATTTGTTCTACGGTGTAACCACCTATGGCTTTGAGCCATTGTCCCATCAAATTGTTCGAACCAAAGCTCTCCGTCTCCCCGGAGATGGCGAACTGGGAGTCAAATGAGTTTTGCCCATAAGAGGGAAGAAGTAAACGAATGTGTGTGACATACAAGCAGACTGCAACCATACCATCTCCAGCGCGTGAGAATGCGTCGAGCTACGCTCCAAGATAACGGATGACGTTTGACTTGACGCTCGTTCTCGAATCTAGTGTAAGCCAGCTCTCGCTCCTGAAGACAGGTGTGAGAAATCCCGCTACGTTTTCACATGGAACCAATCAAGCGGAGGTGGCAACGCACCTGACTTGTGAGGTAAAATGCCTTTGTGGTGGCGGGCAGATCCGGAAAGACGAAGAACCCATACAGCGCGATTGGCAGGGTTATAATACCATCAATGATGAATCTGATGCGTCCGGGATAAGGTGTCAACTCCTCGAATCAGGGTATAGACGTACAGCCATCGCCAGCCACTCCGACCTGCAACTCCGTTCAAATGCCTGCAAAAACATGTGATGAGCTTTGCCATTCAAGAAACTTGAAAGTGTTTTTGTATATATACTTGTAGACCGCTGCCTGCAGAATACCGGAAAACCTGGGCTCGGCGAAAATTATTAACCAGTTTAAGAACAAGAAATTAGACGAAGACTATTACAAGGTTCCAACGAGTCCAGAACTTGTGAATATCCCAGAGCGTTTACCAAGTTCTTCTTGTTTGTACCACCTTGTATCGGTTTTGGTTGAGATAACAGAAAGAAACAATCGCTCAACGCACGATCCAAGGATATAATGGGTACCGACAAAGGTTGAGGATTCCGCAATTCCTTGAAAGAAACGAATAATATAGATCTAGGTCGGGACGGAGATATGGGTCTGGTCCTTTGGTTATTTTTTTTTGTCACACGTATAGTCATACCTGTTGAACCGAGTGGACTGCAGAAGTGCTAAGCGAGAATTACATCAGTAAATGATCAATAAACATCTTATTGCGATATACCCAAAAGTCAAAACGCCCCAGACGATTTGCATGCTCGGAAACCATAACCTAGGAGGCACAACTTGCAACATGAGATTATCTATTGACCATTTGTCGAAGAGTCACAAGCGAAGTCAAATCGTTGACGCACTGGGTATCATTCCGACAATGTAACCACAAGTAAAAATAGTGTTGATTTTCTACAACAGTCTTGTTAGTCTTGATGCAGTTGAATATTATTACCATAGCTATCACGTTAAACTCTGTCCCAAACATGTTTAGATCTTCCTTCATCCCAGAGACATATGCATTGGATATATTCGAACGGTCCAAATCTGACCTCCGTCATTGAAGGAAATTTATAGGAAAAAGTTGATGCTTAATACAGTTGGTGAAGTACTTTGCGGGTGAAATTATCACCGTCCAATCTCCTCGGGATAAAACGGACTACGGACATACCATAAGGCAACAATAGGAAAGGATGAACCAATCTATTTTGCGAAGCAGTGTCCGTTCGGCCTCGGTAGGAGGTTTTGCGCCCCATACAAAGCGTCGGACGCTCTCGAAAACAGCCATTAGAGCCGTAGGTCTGAGTGCGATCGTGACATCAATGCATTGATCCCGTACAGGCAGGTATTTGGATCAACTCACCACAATCAAAAGAACAATCACTTCCCGACACCTGAAAGCAAGCACGCGGGCACAAGGTGCATCGCGGAACCATCGGCGGAAATACATATTAGACTACGTAATCATTACGCTATACTGATGACGCAGGGTCGGGTGCTCTACGCGGAACTCGGTGGATACTATCTCGACGGATTAGTGTTGTATTTTTTGAAGGAGGAGGAAACAAGCAGGTAATCACGACAAGGAGTAATTTGGAGGGAGCCTGCAGCTGAGCACATGGATGAAACCAAACAAGGAACAACTTTGGACACAATGGAACCTGCCAGAAACATCACAAGTTTGAGATCTGACCGAGATATGGAACTTCGTTTCCGAAACGTTGTCAAACACCCACCGAAGCTTAAGAGAATGGGCGACACGGCAATTGATATCTTTCCCCCCGGAACTTCTGTTTCTGCTTACTATTACCGTTTCACACATTCTCCATCATCATCATCATCATCATCTCTCTTATAAAACACGAGACTTCTGAGTTCTAAGGAGCCCGTTTCTGTACACCATGCGCTCGCGGCCTCCTGCACGTCTTCAAGGCCTGGCCCTGATCGCAGCGCTCTTCGTTGTAAGCGCCCAAGCGTCCGATGTCCTTTTAGCTTCCAGGGATGAATCACACCACCGTCATCATTCCCATGCCGCCCCACTTACTGTCTTGAACGAGACCGAAGTCACCATGTACCATGCCCCTACTCCAGAATCGTACTACACGATCGACTTTGAAGGCGCAGGAGAGGGTACAAGGTACCCTGGATTTATGATTGCTCATATCATTTTCATGAGTCTCGCTTTCTTCGTTGCACTTCCAATAGGTAATAAACATGCTGGAGTAAAACGTCAAAGATGGTCTGACTTTAGCTCAGGGATCGCTATGAGGTCTGTTAAACATGCGGCTCGAGGATTTGCTGTGTCCGCGTTCTGGTTATTGTGTGTACTTGGGTGTGCTTCAAGTAGCCTGTATAAAAAGCTCACGCCGAATATGTATGTGATCGGCGTCATTTGTACCGCGTTTTCTCAATCTGATGGGCTTTATGCACAGGTATGAAGGTCCGTCGACGTCATACCTCTATTTCGAGATTTAACGCAGTGTAAATAGGTTCCGTGCACACACTGCAAGGATATCTTACCCTTGTAGTCGCGTTGTTTCTATCCGCGATCGATATTTTCGCCATATTCCGTCGCATTTACTCATTTTTCAGGAGTAGAAAGACATTCACCATCAAGGCGTTTTGGCAGACTGCGATTCTAGGCCGCAAGGACGATGACGATCAATACTCCGTTGAATATTCCGGACTCGTCGGTGAGGCAGAAGACTTCGAAGAAGCGAAACTCAGTCCTTCTTCTCCGACCCGGCAATCGGGAGATCTTGACCCAATAGAGGAATATACAGGTGATACTGCGCAATGGGCTAGCAATGTGAACCATCACCGCCACCACTATCGCAAACACTCTACTGCTTCTGAAAGAACTCTTTTTGGGAGCACTTCTCCGTCGCGTTCTCTCGACAAAATTCAGCAAGTTAAAGGAGATATAACATCAAAAGTAGGACTCCTACAACGGATCGGAAAGGGATGTTTTGTGGTGGTGGAAAGATTTTTGGTTTTTGCAGGTTTGTGGCAGACTCTCCTCGGTATCGTTATCTACACTGGTGCGTTTCCCCAAGCGTTTATAAAATCTCTTTTGTTGACAATGATCTAGGTGGATGCCGTGAGAACTATATAAATGGCTGTTTGGCCCACCTAATCAGTGTGTTTTGATTTACTTTGAAACCATTTCCTTCTTCTCAACATTATTCTCAGAGGGCGGGATATTCTGGTCATATGGCCTCGTCACGTTTGCTCGCTTCCTCGGATCCTTCGCCGACCTTGGCTGGGCATGGAATCAAGCACCGCACAACAAAAGCTATGTCTCCGCGGAGTTTACTGAATCCTTCGTCATCTTCATCTATGGAGCAACAAACATGTGGATGGAGAGATTTGGCGCTAATGCTGGTGATCCATTCACGACCAAGCAGATACAACATATTGGTATTGCAGTGATGTTTTGTTTTGCTGGCCTAATCGGTAAGTTTTACGCTGGATTACTTTACTAATAATTCCTCATTAATCTTTTGAAGGCATGGGTATCGAGTCTAAGCTCATTCGTAAATGGCTGTCTTCTTTGGCCTTTACCACATCACGAACTGAGCATGGCCCTCAAGAGTCTGTAGAGGAACCTCACAGCTATACCGCAAGTTTCAATCCCTTCCCAGCCCTCGTTATCGGCGTGACAGGTGCAGCTATGGCTGCACATGCTCAAACTTATCTTTTCCAGGTTTGTCATCCGAATCAATTGGGCAACATTGAATCACCGACTTAGTGACTTATTCCCTAGGTTCAGATTCATACACTCTGGGGCAATCTCCTTGTTTCCTTCTCAGTCTTGCGTTGTTTCACCTACTTTTTCCTATGGCTTCGTCCTCCAAAATCTGTTCTACCCTCGCGTCCTCCTACAGAAGCTCTCGGATCATTTTTCCTTGCCTGTGGCGGTTTGGTATTCATGTTCTCAACAGAAGAGGTTACGATCGCTGCTATGCGACGTGGCCGGGATGGTATGTTTTCGCTGACTCCATCTTCGTCAAATTATTCAAGTTTTTTTGTTTGTCCAGATGTTATGATGTTCCTCAACGTTGCTGTCGCGATAACTTGCTTTGCGTTCTGCTGGACGTTGTTTGTTGTTGGCTTTAAAGGCTGGCTCAAGTCGCGAATATGTCCTGTTATCACATATGGCAGTTCTGCCTGATTCTTGTGCATCTCCTATTCTTTTGGTTCATCTTTACCCTCATTGAATCTAGGTCATTTGGTAGTGGTCCAATTCCTTGTTTTTGCCTTAACGCTTCTTTTGGCCCACTATTACATATAACATATTAATTACTAGCTATGACGCATTTACGAAGTGATGACGCAAACACGTTTCAAATTTGTATACCCTTTATACAGCTGATTCGTGTGTAGACTTCTTTTTAACAAAGATTAACAGAGAGTAATATAATTCCCCATTGAAATCACTTGACCGGTGAATCGATGTCAAAAACTTTGAAAAGGAGAGAGGCGCTCGATTGCCATCTACCTTTTCGGCGAACTGTAAGTATGGTAGTCCGAATCCCAGTTGTGCTTGTGCGGACCACGCCGGTAATCTCTTTTTATATGGTCGCCAGACGTATCTTCATGTCTTGGTAACTTCGAGCGATCAGAAGTTTTTGTGTGAAGGTAAAGATCTCCTTTTTCAGTCTATAGAAGGGAAGTGCCTTCATGCACCAAGTGTGGGGATCGGAGTGCGTTCTATCTGTTACTGCCCGGGGTGAGACCCTATCTACTGTCTTCCGTGCATTCCGCGGCTTTGGTTCTTCCGGCAGTATGTTGAACCAGGTTCTTACGATAAGATCCTGTTCTAGGGCTCTTTTTCGGTGTATCCTGGTTGAAGTGCTAGACAATCTAGTTTTATTTTCCTTGCCATTGTACTCTTCCATCTGTTTTCTGCTTCATTCACCGTGGGTAACTCTGGACATCAATTTACTTTGATCAAATTTGAAATGGATGACACACACAATGCTTTACGGAAGGAACATCTCAATGTGTGATATTTCAAACCTACATAACACTTCGCACGGAGACTATTGGAAAGTCCTCGTGCAGATCTTCATTCACTTGAAATTATCATACGGACTGGTGTACAAGTTTTGTTGGGTTTTCGGCGTCGTCCCATAAAAATGAGTCATTCAAACTCAGTTTTCGCAGCCAATATTCTTGTCGCGTCCTTGGGTCACGACCCCGCGTGACTACGCATTCCCCTCAACCAACTTCCATGGCGGCTCCAGAAGTTTCTACACGCGTTAATTCAGCGCGTCTTCCTGATTATATTGGAAAAACTGTCAGACTAGCGTGCCGAACTCTGCAGGTGACATACCCTCTTCAGCTTTCTCGAACGTGCATCGACATATGACAGAAAAACTCAGATTATATGACTGTAGAGGCAAGTGATGGTGGAGAAGTCAAAGTACAATTATATCAAGTGCGTCTTTTTTATCAAAGCCAACAACATGCGGCTGAGAAACAGTAGGGTGTGATAATCGACGACCCGTTCATTGAAGTGATCGGCAAAGTGGTGAACGGAACGACGATAAAGCTGATGACTGTGTTGAATCAAGGTTCAGACCTTGGTATGTTGAGCGTTTTGATGGCGTTCTCATTGCTCAAAATGTACCTCCGCTAGATCTAAAGCTTGTTAATGACACTGTGGAACTCATCCATGACCCTCGATTTCTGACGCGGATGTTCATGTAAAAATTGGCCGAACATTCGCACTTACATCCATAATATCTTGACCCTCTACTATTTTCTACCCTATCGGGGTCTGTATCAATATGTCTCATTGGTTTTGTTCTGTAACATGCGAGTGTCCCCACGGCCTCAACCTTGTTGGAGGTACTCTTTATTACGCGGCGTTCTTCTTGTATTTCCTGAGATAAGTTGTTCTGGTAGTATCGGTATGCTCTGCTGTCATTTATCATGAGTATGGATGTCGCATACAGGATATCAACCGATTTCCATGCGCGTCCATTTCATTTCGATCGTAACTATCTAATAAACCTTCAATATTCTCCTGCATATAATCATATTGTGGTAAGCTGTTAACAAATGGGATAGCATGTTCAAGATGGAGGTGTCCACACGACTTTTCGTCTTTTCGACACTAATATGTATGTAGTCCAAGTAATCACCCCTGCCTTCTTGTTCTTCCAGCTCTCTCTGACTAGTCATCCCCAATCGCCAGCATTTTTACACCTGTATCTACTGTTTCTATCTCTGCAGCCTCGTTGACCGCCTGTGTCGACGAAAATGATTACTCCAAACTTCATGCGTACTAAGGTTACACGAACATGCGGCTCAAGTCACGAATCGTCCTGTCATCTTACAAGTGTAGTAACAGCTCGTCTCGTCGATCATGGATCATCTGTAACCAATCTGGATTATCGCTTTCCGGCCTCTTACACATGTCAATCCGGATCCAACAATGCAAAGTGCATTGATTTTTTACGAGAGATACGTCAACAAAGAATAATCTCCCAAGGCACCCATCCAGATCCAGAACCCTGCCCAACCGCAACCAATAAATCCTCGCCAGCAGCTAGGACGACTGTTGAAATCAGTTCGGTACAACACTCGCGCGAGCTGCAAAGCCGCAAGGCTCACGCCAGCGTAAAAGAGTACCCCGTTGCCATTTAAATAACCCGCATATGATACCAGGGACACAGTGGACATTGAGAGCCCACTAAGGATCAATCGAGAATGATTTTCAAAGAGAAGCGCGGTTGATCGAATTCCAACTAGGACGTCGTCCGACTTGTCCTGAGATACCTAATCAACATAAAAGATGCGGTAATTGTGGCATTCTTACCTGGTGGGCATAGATACTGTCATAAACTAATGTCCAACAGACGCCGCCAGCATACATAGGAAGGCAAACTGTCCAGTTGACAGCTCCAGCCACAGCTGCCCATCCGAGTAATGCACCCCAATTGAAGGCAAGACCTAAAAAGTGGGATAGTCAGACCCCCCGAAACAAGACCATGGAAGTCGAGTTATACCGAGTACAGCCTGGGGCCAATAAGTTATCCTCTTCATGAAGGGGTATATTGTCACAAGTGATAGTGAAGAAGCACCGAGTAAAATGCTAATAAGATAGATGCTCTTGAGAAGAATTAATGATCAAGTTGTAATTTCGCGCACCTATACATATTGAGTTGCGTCAATACACCCAGACCTGCAGTCAGTTGCGCGCCCAGAAAGACGATAGCTTGAGTAGAAGATATATCGCCCCTTGCTAATGGTCGGGCCTTGGTTCTCTCTAGTAATCTTAATGTTGGAACTAATTCCCAAAGTCCTATCTAAACTCACCGACAGCTTTGTCGAGATTTTTATCCCACATGTCATTGATTGTGCAACCTGCACCACGCATGATAACTGCCCCAAGTCCAAAAAGTCCGATATATGTCAGCGGTGTCGTAAATGGTAGTTGTAGAGTGTAAGAAGCCATTGTGATGGACCATGCTGGATGCAGCGTCTTGCAATGACTCAAAACATAGCACAAACCGGTCAAAAAAGCGTACCACACGGATAAAACAGTAGAAGAGTCCCGATAGGTTTGTCTATACGTGTCAGGTATAAATATGGCCGGACCTTTTGGGGAAGATGGTCTACCCATGATGCGGGGGCTGAGATAGAATTAGTGGAAGAACGCGCATGGACATGCGAAAACAGCAGATTAGACCGGGAGAAAGGTCGCCTTGGAGAATGGGAGCGTGATATGTTTCGCAAGACATTACACTGAGGACGCGTGAGGCATCTGCCTCCGGAGGAAACCACGACCATAGGGAAAAGCATTAAATCACAAAATCCCACGCTTCAGCTCTTCTGGGTAGAGTCAAGCTGGTTCATACATATGGGTATGTTATTGTTCAAAAACTACAATGCAATGTGAAGTGACGATGTACATGAATGACAGGTTGAACTCGTAAAAAAAATAGAGAGGTAGATAGTATCATGATCCTTTTTTACCATTCCTTTGCAAGTTTGAAGGACCATTCCCAATCTGCGATTTACGTATTGAACATATGAAACGATATACACAAGAACGACAACAAGCATACCAGCGTAGACCTCTCCGTCATCGTCGACGACACGACTACGGACGTTATAAGAGCCACTTCGGGCCAACAACCCAGAAGGCGACTCTTCGGTGTCAAAATTCTTCGTATATGCCTCGCCATTTGGATGAGGACCGTACGATCCAAGCATTTGCTCAAGCTTATCAACTGGTTCATACCGTTATTGAGAGCAACCATCGCTCAAAGAGCGTCCAACATCACCTTTCACGCCAGCCCGTTTCACCACTTGCATATATCGAACACCCTGAACATTATCTATGACCCCAATTTCATCTTCGAGCGAGTAGTACATACCGAGATGATCGAGTGATTCACCTTGAAGGTGATGCGGACACTATGAAACTCATTGTCAGCTCTCAAGAAAACCATAGTTCCTTGGCTTACTTATACTCAACGCCCTCCTTTATGACGATAGGATTCTTCTTGGCTTCTACGAGGCGGGCGGGATCCATGAGATCTAAGATGATTTTCTTCCCTGCAGGCAATGTTGGGGAGTCTAGTTCGAGAGTGAGGACCGTGACCTGGAAGCAAAATAGTCAAAAGAAGAGTCAAAAGACTGCCCTTGCATACCTTGGGACCGCCCGTATTATCGCTCGTAGCACCAGGAACGATGCCTAGGGATGCCTTCCAGCGGGCCAAACTCTCATCTTCGGCATCGAGCTTGGCGTATTCCTCTGCTGACCTGGCAGCACTGACTTTGTAGCCTAGAATGATTATAGATCAGCAACAGATTTCAATCAGCAATTATTTGTGAATGATGGCACCTGGGGTGGTAGAGGGCTGGAAATCATCTTCTCCTTCGTGCTGAACATATGATCAGAGAAACGTTGAACAGTGCAAAGTAATATGCCTACGGCGGGCATAGCTGTAGTTAAACAGTGGCGGAAAACAATTGACTAGATTTGGAGTAAGAAACATTGGGCGCTTTGGGTCACAATCGATATCACACACGCCATTTGCCGCCATCAGATTGCAATTTGAACCAAACATCCATCATTCCTCATGCGACAATTATTTCCATTATGCTCCAATGCTCCCATGCTCCCATGCTCCCCTCACTGCCTTCTCAATGTTAAAATCAAACGTTGGCAACGGCTCCATATGTAAAGCAGATAGTTTGTCCACAATTGTAACTAATAATTGCGACCACTAAATTCCATCCGAAGATCACTGACAGCTGACCAAAGAATTGAGTGGCCATATCAGATATAGTACAGTATCGTCAGCGAGAAGAGCGACTAATGGCCGCAGGGTATACTTTCCTGTTAAGGCATATGTATCAGTTTGAACCTGACGAAGGAGATCGTTCGCCAGAAAGGAGTGCAGAATGCATCGCTTCTAATACGGCGATTAATACTACTAAAATTTGAAGACAGGCATTTATATAGCTTACCTCCTTTGAACCAGCATTTTCCCTTGCTGAGATGGAAACACTTAGGACCATTGGGACAGGTATGTCCCCAGCAACAATTTTCTCCATATGGACATTGAACTCCTACAGAGTCACTGATAAGCGCGTTAACGGCGCAGTTTGACTGAGTGACGAACCATTTTTGAGCCAATTACACGGAGCTTTCTTCGCATTGCTAGCAAGCGACGACAATTGTTCAGGAGTCAGGACATAATCATGCGAATATTTGCATATCGCAGCCTGATAAGCAATAAGTCATGAATCGTGCTGACATCCATCAAAAGTAGTCACCCCTTTCGAACAGGTCATTAAGTAATGTTCGTTGCAAGGCGGCGGATTTTCTGTGATCCTTTGAAGTCAAATTTCGGCGGAGAAGACGCAAAATTACATACGTCTATGTAAAGGCTAAAATAAAGCTGTGAGATTTGGCATGTTCTTGATTTTAAATAAAGATTTACACACCAACGAAGGGTCAACCATACGCCCACCTGCTCGAGTCGGGGACTGCGGACTTATGAGCCCGCCGTTCGTTGTTACGTTGCTAAATGAGCCCACAGTCAACGGTGCAAGCTTCGGAAAACCTCTTCCTGACGGTTTCTCCGTCATGAATAACCCCTCTACTGTGAGCCTCGGCAAAGAAGGGAGTCTCGAGTCCAAGTCCAGGTCATTGGATGAACGAAGGATGACTATCTTGCCCAGCAGCTGCTCCTTCTCCAAAGTACCGAACGTCGACATATACCCTGAGACATCAGACCAGCCGCCTGGAACGCAAATCAATAGACAGAGCTGATTGTTGGCCCTTTCTTACCACAGAAGAATACACGTAGTGTTTGTGGGAACCGCGTATAAGTTTGCAAGTATTCTAGGCCAAGAGTAAACGCAAGCAAGTGAATTGCAGGACCAAGAGTCAACCTTTTATCTTTGAGTCAATGGTGTCCTTATTATATCCAACATCGACCATTAAAAAACGAGGGGAGGATTGACTAAAACCCTTGGGTAGCAAGTAATGTGAGAAAGGTCCATGGAAGGTTACGAAAACAAACATACCGAAAGAAATCCTTCAAATTGTTCCGAAGTACAGATCTTATTTTTCCTCAAAAGGTCGTCCCATTCCAGCTTGTTGTAGTATATAGTAATCCAGAAAGAGAGTCTGCCAAATACGTGGACATCCTCATTAGAAAGGTATTCCGCAATAGACTTCGTGAGTTGCTGAGCCGCGGCCCGACCACCTTGCTGTCCTTGGACAAAAAGGTCCCGAATAAATACGTTTTCATCCCCGTTGACAATACATAAAATAAGAGGATTTTGATCCTGTGGCGCCCCCGTTAGGATCCTAAAGCAACGACCAATAGGAGAAGGATACTCCTCTAAAGCAGTCCAAATTCGATATCTGACGGTTCAAAGCGGCGACTTGCACATTATGTGCTTTCGTTTCGCGTTCGGATGCCTCCAAAGCAACCGAGTGAGCTTGCTTCCAAACTAAAAGCTCGACCTCTAATTCGGAGACTCTATTTTCGAGCTCAACATTACGCTTCACCGTCGCCGTAGAAAGATCTGGTGTATGACAACGTCAATCCATCATTGTAAAGAAACCGTTGGGATGAAAAATTCACTCAGCAGCCTTGTGAGGGTCTCGTCCCTGATACAGAGAGGAGATTCTGACCTAAGTTGACTGTTACGACATCGAAATCGAGAGCATACCAATGCTGCTGGCTGGCCTCTGCCAGCGGTTGGCTTGCCATGATAGGCTGAGAAGGTGTAGAGTGGGAGGCAGGAGTGTATGAATGAGTCAAAACGTGGGGTGGCTTTAAGTACGACGGCCTTCCATACAAATGAAAGCTAAAGACGGCTTCTCCGGGTTCTATTGCCAGACTGAGAAAGGTACCAATGTAGCGGGCAACTTGGTCAAGCTTCGAATGTCACACGAAACAGATGAGCCAATATAGACGCGCCCCACCAAACAGATGCGACTTCTGCTGTGCTCATGCTTTATATGTTGGAATAATCAAAGTATCATGATATTAAAGATACACCCATCCATGGTCAATTGATACGAGGAGAGCTGAGAAACGAACTCGCTGAGTTATTAATAGTCAGACCTCTGGAAGTGTTCTTTCCCTCGATCAAAATTCGCTGGGTTTAAACTTGCCTCCGTTCAGAGCCATTTACTCCATAATAATTAGTCTTTTGCATCTCAATACGCCTGATACCAAATCCTCGTATCAATCACTCCCGCTAAAACTTATACCTCAGAGCCGTTGACCTTCTGTTCCTTATGCATGTCACCTAGTATCGAGATTGGCCAGTCATTTACTGAGACTTGTCATCAAAATGCTCACCTCCTACAAATTTACATCGTCCCTGTTTGAAGTAGTGACATTTGGTCGACAGCGAGCAATAATGACCATAACAGCAATCGTCACCCCAAACACATACCTCTCCTACGATCCGGTCATTAACTCTGCTGATCAATCGACCAAGGAACAGGGACATTAAACCCCACCTTTATTAATAGCAGGGCACGGTGCCTTCTTCGCATTCAGACGGATCTCGTTAAAATGCTCCGCCTCGAGGAGGTAATCGTGTCCATATTTGCAGTCTGCACCGTGCTTGCAGTTTGCCAGGTAGAAAAAAGTGCACGGAGGTGGTTTATCTTTAGCACGTATTAACGTAGAATCACGGATGGAATGCTTGATCAAACGCACGTTTCGACAAGGGCTAGATAGATCATCGTGGTCACCTCCATTCAAAGAGCTTCTGATGACACCATCACACTCACGATAGTTGGGTTAACATGCCTTGATCCCCTGAAGATCGGGATTGGGAGCTCGGGTAGATCATCACTCGCGTCGCTTGTGGTACTCCCGCTTGAGTCCAAGTCAGGGGTTGTAACACGTTTTTGAGTGGCCTGTACTACAGATGAGTAACTAGATGGCATGGAAAGCCGTCGTGGAGCAGCCGGGTTCTCCGTTTCCAGAGTTTGTTCGGGCGTTGCGCCAGAACCTTGATGTTGTTCGGGAAAATCAAGCTCTGCAGGTAGCGACGTTGGACACTCAACAGAGCCGATGCGCAATGTCTTCACAGGAGCCACTGGGCCGAGTGCCGCTTGCGGAGGGTGCGACGGAATGACTAGCTTTCTTTCCAAAAACAATTCTGGAATTGTTAGAATGGGAAGTTCGAGGTCGACAATTCCCGCTGCCATTTCAGTATAGCTTCGAAGGAGAGTCATTTTCTGTTTGAAACCAGCAGTGATTTGTGATCTAAGATTGGTGACATAACCATTGTCGTGGCACCCTTAGACGTCCAGCATTTAGTATGAAGTAGCAACATCAACAACAGACTTACCGCCAAAAATAATTTTATATGTCTGAGGTATGCGAAGTTCGTCTTCAAGGCGAGCTGGCGGGAAAGATTAAAATAATTCAGAGGTCATTACAGTTCAGTAAGGGGACTGGCACCTTTGATTTTGGCATCGGCAGCCTCTTTGGCGTCACCGACATCCACCATTAGGAATCTTTCAGCTGCCTGATTAAATCCCATAACAAAATCGTCAAACCTCGACTTCACGGTGATATTGCCGATACGCCAAAATGTATCAACCAGTCCACGTTTGTTGAGAAAGACATGGACCCAAAGTTGATATTGGTTGGCTCCAAAATTGGAGGTCAGATATTGAAGAATATGGTCAGACAATTTCTGGGCTGCGGTATGTCCGCCTACCCGTCCTTGAGCGATCAAATCTGGAGAGAATATAGCGCCATCTCCATCAAGTAGGGCTACGACACGAAATCCCTGATAAAGGTAGATCTAGCTACAGCGGCAAACGCAGTGAGAGGGATATGCATACCTTAATTTGATTTTCCAAGTCTTCCTTTTCTCTTACTGCATCTTGCTTCAGTTTCTCAAGCTGACGCCTTTCTGTGTCGACATCATTGTAGGCTCTTTTATAAACGCTCAATTCGGCTTCTAGTTTCTGTATTTTGTCGGTATAAAAGGCTTCATTGTCCAACATTTGTAATATTCCGCCTTTTCATGTTCTAAACCATTGAGAAAAGATTGGATGCTTCATACACACCTCTCAACTGTTCAAAGCAGAAGCCACTGTGAAGCCCATCGCATAAGCTTGATTGTAGTGATTCAAATGACATCTCGACGTACACTCTATGAGCCAGAGGTTGAGGAGTAGTACATAGATCCTTGCTTGTATCGTTCGTCTCAGAGTACATCGAGTGAATTGTCTTAACAGGGAAAGAATTTCTGTAGGGCTATACATCAAGACTCAGAAAGCGGATGGATTTTTAAAGCCCTTTGCCACAAGGCATTGTAAACCCGCGCATCCTCCACGTGTAGAGAAGAAGGGCCCAGATTTCAGGAAAGGCATGCGCAACTCATGGAGTGATTATCCGAGCACACTTCGTTCGGCAGGTTTTAATTCCGGGCGTTGTAACCTCAAAAGGTGTCTCGATCAATATATGTTTACATGTCCAAGGACAACACTGATCCTAGTTGACGCTCGAATGAGCGAAGCAAACGCGTGATACGGAGTTCTATACCACATAAACTTACCTGGTTATTGCACTCGTTTGGAAGCAGACATTCGGTGATATGGAGGAAACCAGACTACCCTCTCTTGCCGCGCGATGTCTTCGTCATCAAACAGAGAGGATAGTGTTCGATTGAGTAAGGATGAAATCAAAGACCTCCAAGTACTCGCGTTTCGAAAATGTCAACCTGCCGCATAGTATGTAGCTCCGAATGTCAATGACAAATGCATATGCCATCAGGCAGAATAAAACGACGAGGTTGATGATCAATTGACAAATAAGACCCAGACTTCAGTACGTGCTAGAAAAAGACTAGCTGTTCCAAGGCTAGCGCACAGATATCTTTACCTTGTATTTAGTCTCATAAAGTATACACGTGACATATGGGGATAAGGATGTGGACCGCGTTGAAATGCTCAACAAGGTTGAACGCGTGTTCACTGGTGACGAGTCTCCATCACTGTGAAAATGCTCTCTGTAATGCTCATTCGTGGTGTTGTGCTGCTAAATGTATTTAATTTGCGATCTGTCCATGCTCAACTGCCTCTCCCATATCCACCATACATACCTCCGAACCTTGCAGACGGTGCTTTCCGGACATCTGGTCAACCAAACCCACAATGGTCGAATTTATTAGGGAATCTGCTTTACTTCTATGAAGCCCAGCGTAGTGGCAAACTTCCTCCCACTAATCGCGTGTCATGGCGAAACTCGAGTACTCTGAATGATGGGCAAGAGGCTGGACTGGATTTAACCGGTGAGTTTTTGGATTGTGAAAAAACCCGTGTCTCAAACTGACTTTAACACCAGGCGGATACTTTGATGCAGGAGGTTGGTCGTCACTCTCATTCTGTGTAAGATATTGCTTCGCCAGGCTGACATGAGGCAGACTACATCAAGGCAACGTTTCCTTTGGTCAGTAGATTAACCACTCGCTTCAAGACAGTTTTGAATTTGTTTCGAAGGCTGCCGTACTGCAATCAATATGCTGGGGAGCTACAGACTTTGGAGAAGGTGGCAACATTCCTATCCTGATATATCATCTCAGTTGACTTCAAACTAATCAGGTTATGACGCGACGAACCAAACAGCGTACCTGGATGACATGTTACGATGGGGCCTTGATTGGTTAATGAAAGTATGTACATAATCGAATCTCCTGTCTTTCGGTCCCTGGAATCCTTGCAGGTACATCCATCAACAAACACGTTATACGTTCTTGTGGGAAATGGTAGGTTTCATCTCAGTGCCTTGTATGTGCTCATATCTCAATTCCCGTAACATACAGTGGACACGGACGATGTATATTGGGGTGGCGACCAGAACATTCCTTTAACTCGGTCATCATATCAGGTCAACGACACAAATCCTGGAACAGATGTGGCTGCAGGAGTATCCGCTGCTTTTTCCGCATGTGCAAGTTTGTATCACAACAAACATTTTGGTGGACCCTATTCCTCGCCAGCGTCACTTCAGAATTCATCTTATGCAGAAACATTGCTAACTCATGCCCAGCAGCTCTATTCCTTCGCTGTCAACGCAACAGGAGGTCAAAAAATCTATCAGACATCCGTTCCAGAAATAGCTGCTAGTTACGGATCTACTTCGTACACTGACGAACTTACTTTAGCTGCGCTACTTCTATCATGGGCTACTAACTCGACTTCTCTATATCGGCAAGCAGAGGATTATTATAATGACTTTAAACTTTCTGGACAAAACGGTGTCTTTAATTGGGATTCAAAAACACCTGGGCTTGCTGTTCTATTTGCTCAAATATCTCAATCAGATTCCACCATAGGCGGGAACTTTTCTATATGGCGGGACGAAGCCGAACGCTATTTTGACCGTATTGTCAACAAACAAGGTCCTGGATACCTGACAAGAGGTCAGGTTTTTGTTTACGATATTGATGTTTCTTTTGGCTGATCCATGTGGAAGTAAGATGGTCTTCTTTACTATGACGGTGATTCTGATGACGCCAGTCTCAATCCGGCTCTCAATGCAGCCATGTTGCTCACCAGATATGCCCAGATTGCATCTACTCCTGCAAAAAAGGCGTCATACTTGGTGTGGTGAGGTCCGTTGCGTTAATGATTTCGTGACCGATTTTCCTTCCTAGAACTTTGCCCGAGCTCAGGTTGACTATGCGCTTGGAAAAAATTCTATGCACGGTGCGTCATTTTTTCCTTCATAGAGATGAAAAATGATCGACGCATAGCGAATAGTCCCATACGTTGTAGGAATGCATCCGAATTCACCTACAAATCCACATTCAGCCATGGCCAGTGGAGGAAACGACATTTCCACGTTGGACACCTCCCCTCCGAACGAGACATACATCCTTTATGGGGCTGTCGTCGGCGGACCCAATAGATTCGACAAATTCTATAACATCCGAAGCGACTGGCCTGAAACAGAGGTGTAACCTCTGCCGTCTTATGTTAATTCATATACTGATCTGGACTCAGGTGGCACTCGACTACAATGCACCAATGCTCACCCTGGCCGCGATGCATGTTATAACTGATACCGCCGACCCTTTCTTCACTTCCCTTGAAGTAGGTGCATACGACAAGGTCAAGCCTAAAGGTCAGCCATGCGATAGCGCCTTTCAAAAAGTCTGTGCTGGTCCTCAGCTGAGCAGAAGTGGGAAGGTCGCTATGGCAGTGGTCATTACAGCCGTAGGCCTTTTCATCTTAGGTCTTCTTATATGGTATCTGTCCGAGCTTCAAGTTGTGAAACTAGTCTAGCATGCAGCTCCACATTTTCTGCATCCTTGACAATTTCTTAGCTTTTGTTTTCTAACAGCAAATTGTCTAGCATTGGTTGATGTATGTTCAGGTATATAATGTATCATAGGAGGTAGCTGCAATAGTTTGTTCGGGTATACCCCAATTCCAAATCATCTTGGCATAAGATACAACGGTTCTGATACATAATGCTTTAATAGACCTAGTATCCAAGTGTCAGATTCACAGATGTAAATGGAAAAAATGGTCCTGACCTCTAAGACGTATCTCTCTTCCTCCTTCAAACTCTCCAAGTATTCACCGGCCCGTACTGGATCGGAGCCTTTATACTTTACGAGTGCATTAACAAGCGCCTGGTAAACATCTGGGACAGGCCATGTAGGTCCGCACAAGTAGAATACACCTTCATCATCATGGAGCATCTTTGCAAGCGCCTCGGAGTCTTCGAGCATCTTATGCTGGATATAAACTTTTTTAGGTCCATCTCGGGAGAACGCTAAGCCAGCACGAGTAATGATCCCATCGAGAATGAATGCCTCGATCTCCTCTCCATAAAGGTACTCGGACGCTTGGTGCCGAGATCCAAAGTAGTAATAGACAGGACCGATTTCCTGTCCCTGTGAAGCGAGCATGGCGAAGTGTTGCAAAAAAGCGCGGAAAGGAGCCGCTCCAGTGCCAAGGCCAGCCATAATGATCGGCTGTTTTGGATTAGGAGGAAGCTGAGGATAGCGAACGATTGAATCTTCTGTGCAAAGTGAAGACAAATTGAGACGTACCTTCATTACACTGGGTTTGATAGATACTGTGACTTTCTGGCCCACACGCAGACCAGCGAGATATCTGGTACATTGTCCATACCGACGAATACCTGCATATTTGTAATAAGTCAAATATCAAGGAAGAGATAGATTCAGCTCCAACCTAATGGAGTCGTCCACTCAACCGTGACAACTAGAAGGTCTACTCGATTGCCTACGACACTCTGAGCACTGGCGATGCTATAATGCCTTGGCTTTATGTCCCCAATCAATTCACAAAGTTTCTCGATTGCCGGCTTTGCGGAGGGGAATTTTTCGAGTACATCCACGAAGGTTACAGTATCTTTGTCAGACAGTTTCTTGTAAGTCGCAGAACCCTCAGGAGAACCGATAAATAACAAAGCATGACGGTCAACGGAGGTCGTGGCATATGCGGCAAGATCGGTATAAAAAGACTTGGGGGGGTGGCCAAATATATCAATTTGCTGCTGGAGCGCCTGAAGAACAGTACGGGTGTGCACCTTGCCCTCGCCGGCAGCCACAGGGATAGTGATGAGCGAGGCCGGATCCACGCCATACCACTTGCAGAAATCAAGGACTTCTTGTTCGTCGTTCCATCCGTGAACTCCGAGAGCTTCACCGATAGCGTAGTTCAATCCCGTACCCGTGGTGTCGAATTCAAGATGGAAGACATTACGATCATACTCCAGGGGAGTGAGGCGACGATTGACGGTACATGCGACCAAATAGGTGCGATCAGAGCTCTCTGGGTGCAGAGCAGGGTTTTGTGGGTACTCTTGTGTTGATGGTTCTACAGACGGAGAAAAGGCGGTAGGGAAAATGAGGTGCTTCGCGGCGTCATGCCATGAAGATAGGCGAGCGCCGTTGACCACTGTCTCATCCTCTGTCTCGACTACGATGGCGTTAAACTCGAAAGGTTGAAGGGAAGATCCTGCTTCAGGTGTCTTTGTAAACTCGATCTCCTGCAAACCTGACCAGGCCTGGGCATTAATTTTCTCCAACGAAATGCCCTCAATCGTCTCGCCCAAGGTTGGTTGAGTCACAGTCAGAACCTTGGCCTCTGTAGCGGCGCCACCGAGGTATAACCTCACGAATGTTAAATGAGTGAGGATCAGCTGAAGAACATCGGATGTCGGACAAGAATTTCCTACGAGCTCAGTGGAAGAGGCCTTGGCATTGAATGTGAAGAGACGGAGATTGAGCTCGGTGATGAGGGACGTCACTTCGAGTGAAAGATTGGAATACAGTTCTTCTATAGTCCATGTAGTAACCACAAGGACAGTGGCACCACGTCGGGCATGGTTGAGGATGGCATGGGACTTTAAAAGACTTTGGTCCAGGACGGCAAGGAAGTCAATCGTGCCGTTACTCTCACAGTCGAAGGGCATAGTGACTCCGAGTGGGATGAAATCAGTCACCTCAGATTTGGGTGACAGGATTATACGGGTAGCGGCAATACCTCCGGGCTTGGAGAAGGCGTCATAGTCGGTGAGTGAACGAACACTCACACCTTTACTAAAGGTGAAGAGGGCTTCAAAGATGCGCGACAAAGCGGTGATGGGAGCTTGTGGTGCGCCAAATATGAGGACACGCTTGGCAATAGAGGATCCGAGAGGCGATACTTGGACGCTTGGCACGAAGCCAGCGACGAAAGCGGCAAAAGCACTGTTTTTGTTCAAGTATTCATGTGTTTGGGATGGAGTGATGCGATGGCCATGCACTAATACATTGGCGCCCTCTAATAGAGAGCCGAAAACTTCAGCATACAGCGGACCTTGGGTTGAGGTATTCAGAACGTCATCCACGACGTGAACATTCACGACACTCTCGGGCAAAGCATTTCTGAAGGCAATCTCGTCCCATGGACGAAGAACATTGACGATTAGGACGCCCAGACCATCAATTTGTTTGGCCAACGTAGCCGCAATCAGTGCTAGAGGTCCATTGAGCAAAACAAGCACGGTATGGGCCTGAGCGTCTCCGAAAAAATCGAAAAATCTGTAGCCTGCGTTGTTGAAGACCTCTGCAATGCTACAGCTGTTTGCAATGTGCGTCGAAGGCGGTGCAAGGGGATGGCCAGTCTCCCTGGAGCTCCCATGTTGGTCAAAGAAATGCACGACGTGGCAGTCGGTGAGTTTGTAGGAAAGCATAGTGAAGTCGATGGTCTGCTGAGGAGTTGCAGAAAGGAGAACTACTAAATTCTCCGGCAGAAGGGGCCATGCAGATGCGAGGGGAGCCAAAGAATGGGAGAGCGAGAAGGTCTCACCGAAAGGGAGAACGACTGGGACCTGGATAATTAACCTACTTGTAGTAGTGGCGACTGGGATGTGGGAGAGCGATGGCGCCATCATGGAGAGTCCACTCGGTGTGGTATATGCGGTTAACACTGCTCCTTTCGCAGTATCTCGACTGGTTCCCTCTGAAAGCCTTCCCACAAGGCTCAAACCAGCACCTGCACGAGTCTGGAGGTTTACCACCGGTGCAGTGCCAGATCCGGACTTGAACCATTCTTTAGTCCAAGTGCCAAAGCCCACCTGCTCTGCAAGATCATAGATATAGACGGTAGAACTGGAATGATCCCGAGAAGCGATGAATTCGACGATATTCGATGCTGAAAGACGGGGATTGTAATAGACTTCCTGGTCAAGAGTAACTGAGGAAGCTTTTAAGAGGGGAGATGGAGGGGACGATAGGGTTGTCGTTGATGATAGTGGGGTCGAGACACCGGAAGACTTTGCAGTCGACATATTGACACCAAGTACAAGAAAAGTTTGATTTCTCCAACGGAACAGACGCCATTGTGTTTTTCCGTTTTTCAGGGAAAAAACTTCACAGGCCGATTGAGCAATTCATGCTCAGAATTACGTCTTCAGCGACAATCACGTGATGACAATCTTGCTTGTCCATCGTGCATTTTCAATTTCAATCTTTGTGCACAAGTTAACGTTGTAAGCCTCCTACGTATACATATTTGCAGTCTGTTTGGATCTCTCCCCATGCATTTGAAGTCAAGTATTCCACATGAAATCTATGCATTTATTGTGCTAAACTGGCGATCTCCCTTGTTCGTAAGACGTCAGACAATCACCATGCGGTCAAGAGGACGACACCTACAGCATCGCCCAGCCCGGGGCTAATGATGCCTTCGGGCGTCAAATCTTGATCTACGGCGGCGGCCCATATCTAACAATATCGAGCCTATTTCATGCAGAACGTGGCCGAACACTCACCTCAAGGTCCGGATATTCGGATTGGATATGAGATAAACCTTGGTCAGAGGCCAGGACGCATAAAAGCTTGATACTATTCACTGGATTATGCATTGACAACTAATTCCTTACGTCCATGCAGACACTCACCGGGAATACCCCAGTCCACAATCATGGCCAATGCAGCACAAACAGTGCCACCTGTAGCGATCAAAGGGTCGAGCAAAAATACCTGATCAACAGGTGGCGAAGAAGGCAGTTTTGAATAATCTAAGACATCGGCGCCCGGTGAGGAAACACCTTGCCACTTTGGACTATATCACTCACATTCTACAGGTTGTAGAGTGACCTTTTCTCGGAAGAGGCCCAGGTGATATACCGGTGCATTCCTTGGAAACAGTGTAGAGATAGTAGGAAAATGGTGGAAAGACTTACGGGAACAGGGACAACTGGTACATCAATAAGGGCGATAGTTTCTAGATTTTGATCTGAGAGGAACATACTAGAGCGTCTGTCATGCCCAACCCCGCTCTCAGGATGGGTGTAAGGCCGATCTTGGGCTTTATGGTTGTTCCAATGAATGAGCTGACAGGGGTTCTCTATCGATATCAGAATTTGATCAATGTTGTCTAACGAGATATTTCAAGTTAACGCGTACTCCTTCGAAACTTGACTGCTCGAGAGTACGAGTGGCTTCGATTCCTAAGATCAAACTGATCTTGTTGACCCCCTTGTGCATGCGGCCGTTAGGACGCGACAATCAATGATTTAGCTTTCCCGACCTCTCGGAACTCCTTAGGGCCAGTCGTTGACTGTCGAAGCTTGGAAAGTTCTGCATTAACAACAGGATGAGACAGAATGTTGATTTGTCCCGTGGAAGACATGGAATGTACGTGTTCGAGTGTCGGAGTTGAACGAGGAGGAGCAATGCCATAGTCCGACGCCTCAGTATGATTTGATGCACTCAATCAAATTAATGCGTTTCTTATCTTATCCTACATCAGAAGTAGCTGATATCATCGACGTTTGTATTCACAAGGTTTGAGCAAGTTAGCTTTGGACAACACCTCACCCCATTCTTCCTCGCTTTTGCCTTGACTCGCAACCTTCCTGAACTCGAATAATGTGAAATGCGAATTTGAAGTATCCTATGGCATGGTTGTCGATGGATGTGTCACAAGGCCAAAAAAAATGATCTTACTCTTGAAATCTGCCGAAACCCGATCGAAATCACAAGATTCTGAAATTTCTCAACATCGGTAAAACGACTTGCAACCTCTGCAATCTTCAGCTCCCCACTTGAAAGAGCTTTCTAAGCAACACGGATACACTCAATCTGCAAAATTACTGACCCTGCTTTTAGTATCCGCCATGCTTCACGAAGACACTTAGGCCAATTGGTGCCCATCAAACTGAGTGCACAAACAACTACGTCCACAATGTGACCTTCCCCCTCTGACTTCTCCTCTCCCGTGGGCTCAGAACCAGGTAAAGGAATTTTGGTACAAGTGTCAGCTTCTACCACGAAGGCCCCGTCGGAAATAAGATCAAAAGATACAACAGATAAACCTTTTGGTATGAGAGCGCGGGCCAAAGCCGCGTCACCACATCCTATATCTGCGATGAAAGTCTTTTGAGGGTATGTTGCAAGGACAGAAATGTAATGTTCCACTGGATTTGTAGGCCATGATTGGACTTGATGGCGGAACCCTACATGATACTGGTGTGAAGTGAGTGATGAGCATGTAGACAGAAGGAAGGAGCATACATCTTCAAAGATGCGAGGGTCTTCCTTAATCATCTTATACGCTTGGGAACTGTCTGACTTGTATAAACTCTCATTGATCAACCTGCAGAAAAATGATTCAACACGTGTGTGCACGTAGAACATGGATCTCACCTGAAACGTGCACCGTCAAGACTTTCCTTCATTCCCTTTTGAAGCGGTGTGAGGCCGACGAAGGCAGATTGCGAAGATAAAGAATCTTTGCCATGCTTTTTTTTCGTCTTTTTCAAAGAAGCAGATAAGGGATGCAATTTGTCAAGAGTTTTATGTGGAGGTTGCGCTGGACTCGTTGGTTTTTCGGCGAAGTCCTTCACCTTTTTTCGTGATTGCTTGCCCGCCGTGTCACTTTTGACAGTCGTGCCAACCCCCTTCTTTGTTTCCTTCTTTTCCTTCTTTTTTGGGGTCGTCCCCAAGTTTTTTGACGAAGAACGCTCCAACTGCTCGATGAGTTTCTCAAAATTGGCTTCTGCAGCCTGTAAGTCGTGAGGCTCAACTGCGGAGCGCTTGCGCTTTTTTGATGTAGCTACGATCGATGGAGCGGCGTCTACAGTCCACCCTGGCACGTCGAAAAGAGGCATGCTGGAGGAAAATAACCTGATGATTACATCATATTTGTGCGCTAGAAGTCATGACTCAAATCACACGCTTAGAATGATTTTATCATTTGAATGGGCCGACCTGTGACGCTAGGCTGAGTCATGGTGAAACCAATGCCTTTCCGAGCACGTTCTTCTTCTGAGATAAACGCCGCAGTCATTTGAAACCTTGTGCAGCCGAATTGTCGGAACAAAATTGGGCGTCTATTTGAACACGCGCATGAGGCGTGACAGCATTCAATGTTGCCCTTAGCATCTCAAGAATCACATCATGCGTCTCCAGAAGTGATATAAAAGTACCTCAAACTTTAATTTGCTACGGGCTCATTCATAAAAGGCCTTGCCAAAACCACAGTCATACTGCTCGCCTTTACCAACCACCCCCACCTCCAGAATATTTTGATATGTCCTTTGACATTGATTCTGACTCGGTGGGAACTGTTGTAGTGTTGTTGAGCTCTAAGATTATGAGCTCAATCTGTATTTTGTTGCAGGCAGAATTCTTGTTATTAGATGGGAATGTCGCAGAAGATCCAATCTCTATCATGGAGAGACACGACCTTTCTACAGCACCTTTGATAACAAGAGAGGCATATGACTGCGGCGGGTATTCAAAATCTTCCTCCCAGTATGGAGTACTTGGCTGTCTTCTGTCCACGCAGTGAGCAACAGGTCTTTATTTCGTGTTGTTCAACCTTGTACTTCTGATTCATAAAGTCAAAAATCTCGATGCGAAAGGCCTGAAGATCCTCGTTTATACCTGAATACAGTAAGTCAAAAAGATGATTGATCAAGTCCATCTATCTCAATCGATGTTCGAGAATGCTCCGTTCTCTGCACTGGTATGCGGTGTCCAAGGTAAACTCGACCAATGACTCACAGAGCTCTGCTGACTGATTTTTATGTTTAATAGGATCTGGAAAGTCGCACACGGTTTCAGTCATCCTGGAAAGTATGATGGTGTCTAATTGTCCATCCGCTGGGTTGTTGAATAAAGCCCTCTCTGGGCTCGTCCTTCACTTTGGAGAAGGTGGCCCGTCTTCCCTTCCTAGTGAGGCAGCATGGCTTTCAAGAGCAAGTACTTCGAATGTCAAACCTCCTGAGGTTCGTGTGTTTGTGTCGCAATCATCGTTAAATACGATGAAGACGGTGTATGCACCTTTGGGAGATCATATTATCGTGGAACCTCTGACGTTCTCCGAGTCTGAGCTGGATGCTCAGGCCTTCTTGTCTATGATGGCAGTTGGAGGATCTGAATCGGCGCCTTTGTATATCCAAGTGATTTTGGTGGGGCAATGGCTATGTACTAGCCTGATCCCTCAACTTACTAACTTCTTTATAGACAATTCTTCGAGATCTGGGTGAACGATATACTTTTAAGGCCTTCATGCAGGAACTGGAAAATCAGAAGAGAAAGTTCAATCCCAGTCAAATTTCCGGTTTGGAACAACGGATGTCTCTACTTACTTCGTTCTTGGCCAAGGACAAGAAAGGCCGCCGCCATGCTTCTACTTCAAGATTTACTGCCGGAAGGTTGACTATAATAGATCTTTCTGACCCATTCATCGACCCAGCCTCTGCATGCGGTTTATTCGAAATCATAGTACGATTATTCGTTCGTTCCGATGTTGGCACTGGGAAGGTCTTGGTCGTTGACGAGGCACACAAAGTATGAGAATCGGAAGTTTTCATTCCCCTTATCTGAGCTTCGAACTACTAGTATCTGTCGTCTAATCGTGGATCATCGGGACTGACAAAGGCACTTTTGATGTTGACACGCCAGCAAAGACACCTGTCTATGCGTGTCATTATCAGCACCCAAGGTAGGGTGATTTCCAGTAAATTCGAATCGATTTGACGTTGCTACCAGAACCGACAGTTGTGCCACCGGTACTTCTCGATCTCTGTTCCGTTGTTTTTCTCCATCGATTTTCTTCGCCGTCCTGGTGGGAGCATGTCATCAAGCATGTCTCAGCTGATTTTGAAGGCAGTGATGCCTTCGACAAGGTTGTCAAGCTCCATGTAAGCCGTGGAAAATAACTGTTTTGATCTTTGACCTTAAAATGGTCTCAGACTGGTCAAGCGGTCGTACTTGCGCCGTCAGCACTTGGGACATTTACCTCATGCACATCCACCGGAAAGGTGCTTGACCGACTCGGGCGGCGATATCTGGTCATGAAGACTAGGAAGAGAGTCACCCAGGATGGTGGAGCGTCGATTCTTGTCATTTCATAGTACGATTTGGAAAATATAGTATGCCGGTTAGATATGTAGTATGTATTTCGTGGTTAATCTATCAACCAATCCGACTCTTTTATATTCTGAATATCCCAGTATTTGCCTTCCTTCTCGAGTTTAACAACGGTTTCAATCTCCGCGTTCCCCAAACGTCCTCCATTGTACAAGTGAGGGAAAACATTATCATCACCAATCACTCCGGACTCTACAAACCCATGAACGTCAACGCTGTCTCAAACCCTTTAGACTTTGTACCAGGCTCACCGTTCCCTTTTGAAGAGTTCTCCCAACGAGTATAACGTTCAATTGTCTCGTACTTGATGCGCAATATGTATAGATTCGTTTCGTTCGCGAAGAAGCGACTCAGTGTACCCAAGAGCTGTTTCGCAGTTGAGAGATGGATGAAGCCGTCCTTGTCATCGAGAGGGCTCAAGGGGAGTCGCTCTGGTAGCGGAAAGACAATCAGATCTGAAGGAACAATCTTGTAGACGTGGGCAGGAATCGACATCATGGACTCGCTGGATATATATAATTCGATGAGGCGCGACCGGCAATATGACGCACAAAATGTTCAGAACCAGAAAGAAATGTACATGCAATTAAAATGATGAAATAGCGTATACTGATCATAAAGAATCATTTCGATATTCTTATCTTTTCAAATAATCGACAAAATAGATTCTTTCTAAGTAAATAAGGTTACAAGACCCGGCTTCAAGCCTTTGCTACATTGTTATGCGTACGCCGCCGGGTGCATAATAATTTCCAATGTCCAATTATCCGAAACTTGTGCTGAAATTTCCATAGGATGGAAAACGTATACAGTGCCGCGGTGACAGTTCCAAGGAGGATGACGAAAATACCGATGATGGTCCAAGTAGAGAATGAGTTTATTGTGTTTACTCCAGTGATGTCTTTCAGTACATAAGCCATGATGGAGACTGTGAACGTGAGAATAGCCCAAATGAGGAGGACAGGTGGCAAGCTCAGGAGCATTGCATGCCCGTGAAAGCCTAGTTTGCCACGCTGCGCGTTGTACATATACGTAAACTGGCCTCTCAAAGGTCAACACACGATCATTGGTCAGGAAACAAGTAAATGCATACGGAGTCAGATGTACGAGTATTTATTTGATGTCTCCAGATTGAGAAAACGCCCACGATGATACTGCCCAGGGAAGCGAGAGCAGATATCGTGGCAAAAACCTTCGCAGTATCGTTTATGTCATTGACTCCCAGCAAGCCTACTGTGGCACTGAGTAGTACTGTAGACTGACGTAATCTTTAAATTAAGGTTGTCGAAAAGCATAAAGTGCACGCACAATGAGCAGGAAATGGGAGTACTCTCGCACCAATCTTTCAATATATTGTTCCCAATTCGCTTGCACATTGGCTAGTCGGCCGCGATATTCACTTGATGCCTCGGAGGAAGATGAGCGAGTAAGAGCTTAAGGACCATATTGATGTACCTTTACATGCCAGTAATATGTATGAGGAATGCCGAAAAAGAGAAAAGTGATGACAATATTGACCAATAGAAGAACCATTGCCGACGGTCGACGGGAGTCGTTGTGAAGCGGCAATGCTCGTTCTCGACGGATTGCCACTGAGTTCTTCTGGGTGTGTTTTCCAAATTGTTCCGAATCTCGAAAGCTACATACTTCACGAAGCAGCCAGGCCAGAAAGACTGTCTTGGCGACAGAGCCATTGTTGCATGGTTCTATGATTTTTCAGCCATGTGCAAAAACGAAGACCAAAGAAATGTTGACCTGACATTTGATGGAGTACTCGGGTCAAGTCTTCGCACTCGGTTTTGGAGAAAGGCGCAACGCTCTTAGAACCGGATATAAGGTTATCGGTCTGAAAGAAATCAGCATGACTTGAAACGACAATGTCAATATCTGGTCCTTACGAAAAACCAAGTCAGCGCGTCGGATGCGTCAGGAATTGCCCTTGCTGGTGTAGGTACATGTGAAGGATGATTCCAGAGGTAGTTCCAATAAAGACGTCGGCGTCGATTGACTAGAAACAAATCATTGTAAGGATGTAGAAAAACACACCCAAGGAGATACCTACGCATAGTAGGGTTAAGAAAGGCTACATTTTCATCTCTCACTTCGTGAAGGTCATATGAAGCGACGCATTCTTTATGGTTGATGAAAAGGAACATGTTAGCTCCACCTACTCCAGGATTTAGGACCGATAATCGGATTTCCATCTGAACATCCAAGTCTGACAAAGGATAGTTTGCCGTATTCCGAGTGACGATTTGATAAATCTCTGGGTCGCGAATGTCCTGGTCGGTAACGACTTTCAAATATCGACTGTAGAAGTAGACCCATCCCTTGAACCTCATTCAAAGCGGCAATTATGACAACTTAGGGCGTCTGACGTACTTGTGGATGCACATGCATGGTCCATTCGGGCGGTGGAGATTTCTCTGCTTGTTCAACCTCCGGGCTGTGGTTATGTTAGCCAATTATCCACTTGTGAAAGCACAATTTCGTACAGTAGGGTGCTGTATTGCGAGTTGAGGTCCATAGGCTGCGTCAAAGCCAGCAATGGTTATATATATTTAGTGTCTACGCTGAACCAGAGTGACATACCTTGAATCCCCTTCCATCGAACACCATTGTTTCAGGTCGTGTGAGGAGCGAGGGCACCCATCAAGAAGGAATGTCGAGTTGAATACATCAGCCGAACTTGTTGTCAATGGTTGTTACTTGAAAATTCCCAAAGCAACAACAGTGTACAAACATACGCGCAGTGCACGCGGCAACGCGATATTTTGTTTCTTCAGGTCCAGGTTCATTCAATCTCGCGACTGCCATGAGCGCCTTCAGTACAAGCAACACAACATCTGGTTCATCATCCAACACTGGTCTCTTCGGAGGTAAGAAATCACATTGGAATCCTACAACATCGATCCAACCGTCAAAACTTGCAGTTAAACCTGCGACTGGTAGTGGTTTGTTTGGAGCCCCTTCTGCGATACCTACAACGGGAGGGGCACCTGGAAATCAGGGTGGGATAGCGCCTACAGGAACCGCGGCATCTGCGCCGCCATCGACAGGTCTATTTGGATCAACTAGTAACACTACGACCCCAGCTGCCTCAACGAACATCTTTGGCGGCAAGCCTCTAGCACCTACTTCCACGACCTCCTCTGGAACTAGTGCCTTCGGAACGACAAACACGATTACAGGGTCAGCATCTACAGGCCCCTTCGGGACTTCAAGTACGGCTACACCTGCTCCCAACACTTCTGGAACGACAACAACAAATCCCCTCTTTGGTGGATTTTCCAAACTTGCAGACACGAATGCCACAAATGCGGCGAAACCTGCCGGAACCGGGTGTCCGTTCTTTTGTTTAATCTCGAGTTATCTGTATTCAAGATTCTTATGTAGTATTTGGCCAACCAAGCACACCTGCAGGTGAACTTGGCGTTTTTATTGTGAAACAGTGCAAAGTGACTGACTCCACACTTTAGGAATGACCGCAACGGGAAACGCCCCGTCTGCAGGGAGTTTCTTTTCCCAGCCTGCCAAGCCGGATGCTGTATCCTCCACTGCAACTGCAGCTCCTACTACTGCTTCAAGCAACCTCTTCGGTGGTGGCCTGTTTGGAGCAAAATCTCCAGCGACGCAGGTGGCAACAACTTCGGTTCCAGCGCCATCCACATGTAGGTCATATTATAGAATATCTATCACATAATTTGATCATTTGTAGCGACTGTGGCGACTCCTACTCCATCTGCAAAAGATTTCTTTGCAAAACCACCCGAGCAACAGAAAGACGGTTCAGCAGGTAAGCAAGCTTTATCCTTCAGTGATAATTGAGTTTCTGAAATCTGCCACAGCCACTCCGGTTGCACCAACAACCTTATTTGGTGCCAAACCAGCTGATTCGAAAGATGCTTCTGGTACGGCCCCAACTTTTTGCATGCCTCTTGCGAGACTGACGTCGGTGAAGCCACATCTACCACTCCTTTAGGTGGATTATTTGGAAAGGCGGCGGAAAAAAAAGATGGCTCTGTACCCTCATCTTCAGCACTCACAACATCTACAACAGGTAGGTCATTCTTATAATTGTATATACGCGCTCTTAGATCTTTTTTTAGCTTCCAGTGGACAGAATTCTACAGGCCTTTCTGTTGCTGTGGCGCCTCCGTCGACGCTCAAAGGCAAGACGATAGAAGAGATTGTTAACAAATGGTCCTCGGATCTTGAGACCCACGTTCGGGCGTTCAACAAGTTTGCCACGGAGGTCGCCGTATGGGATCGCACACTCATCGACAACAGCAACACTGTGTGTAAATTTGCATTTTCCCCAACATTCAAATAACTTGAGAATCTTTTATGCAGTTGAATACTCTGTATAGTCATGTTGAAGCAGCTGAGCGAGAACAAAACGACATCGACCAATCCCTTGACCATATCGAACAGCAACAAAATGAACTTGTATCCACCTTGGCTGCTTACGAAAAAGTCGCGCAAGAGATACTTGGAAGCCAGGGAGGGAGTATGAGGGCACTTGATACCGGCCCTGCCGATACAGAACGTGACAAAAAGTAAGCTCGCGCTCGCTGATTGTGAGTTGCTGACTGAGGGTTTTGTCAAAGTTATATGCTCGCCGCTGACTTACAGACCCATCTTGACGATCTCTCGAGCTCATTAACTCAGATGATTGATTCTGTCAATACCCTCTCGCTCCCTTCGATAGACTCCAGCCCAGAAGACCCGATGGCCCAGATTGCTCAAATCCTGAGTAGCCATTTAGAAAGCTTGCAATGGATAGATGGTGCAGTGCGCGATGTGGAAAGCAAAGTAACAGAGGTGGAGCAGAGAGTGAAAGAAAATGGTCATACCTTGCCATCATCCGGCCAAAAGAGTAGCGGGAGAACCTTTGGTCTCGCTCGGTGACATTCCTTTACTAGACGTTTTGTATGCTTTGAGATTCACGTCTGATTGTCTTACTTGATCATCCAAAGCATACATTAGGATTGACAAAACGTATAATAAGTGATGAATGTAAGTCGGTATATAAGTACATTGCAAGGCATGAAGATGTGAATCACAGAACACTATATCTACCTGATGTCGCTGTAGGATTACGCATTTCAGCTTGTAGAGCAGCGGCTGAAGCTTCAATGAGGAGCCGTTTGATTTCACGAACAGCTTGTTCAACCTATTAAAGCATACTTTTCAGTGACAAGTCGACGACCTTGCGAAAGGATAACAGCGTACGCGGTACTCTTCATTAGACTCTACAAGAAGATGAAGTTTTGGAGGCCCTTCAAGGGGGGGTTCTTTTCCAGACTCATAATAGATACCTAAAGGAAATGAAGTGAGTGACTGGCTCCAATCCCACAGCACAAAATTCGTACCTTTGTTAGTGACTGACGCGCCAGTCATATCGATGAGCTGTAGGAAATCTATTAACATTGCACTAAAAAGCAGTTGATGATATCTACCTGGACCATGGTTTCTTTGTTAGTAACGCGCCAACGTGCCTTTTGAGGGTAATCGTTGATAGGAATAATGGCATGGAAGTCTGTGGAGTCCTGATTTGCTTTCTTGAGCATATTGGGGTCTTCCGCAGCCTGAAGTTGAGACTGCAGAACTAATTTGGCAACCCTCATTTGCGCGTTGATCTTGGCTACTACACTCAATGCCTGTTTGTGGGCCGGCGTGTCTGTGCCGGCACGAGCCACAGCTGCTTCTGCCTCACGCAATTGTGCTTGAAGCTTCTCCTCTTCTTTAGCATGGGCAAGACGACGAGCGGCAGCAACTGCGCTGCCAACACCAAAGATGCCTTTCGAAGAGTCAGGGGCAGGGCCACGCCTTATTTCCACCTTGAAGTTTCCGAAGGTCATGTCGTCCGAGCTCGACATGGTAGCTTTTGCAGTGCCCTCTTCCGAAGCCGGAACTTTATCTTCTGTGTCAGGCTCGCCGTATGCCTTACGCTCCGCTCTCTCCTTCGCGTCTCGCTCTTTGTCGAGTCTATCAAGACCCTTTCCTCCAAATCCGGAACCCGCGGCTTGAGCCTTACCAGATTTGACTTTATCAAGGAAGCCTACATAGAAAAACGCGTCACCTCTGCACATGGTTAAGGATTGTAGAAAGACCAACCATTAGCCAAATCTTCAAGTTCCTTTGGAACTGCCGCGTTGCTTGCTGTTAAGGCACGATAAAGGTCGACAGAATATCTTTCTTGCTCAGGCGTGATAAACGTAACACAGGTTCCTTTATTACCTGCCCGACCTGTTCGCCCGGCACGATGAACATAGTCCTCCATGTGATTTGGAGCATCGTAGTTGATAACGAGCTTGAGCTGTTTAACATCCAAGCCACGCGCAGCAACGGAGGTTGCAATCACAATCGGAACAACGCCAGACTTAAAGTCGGCGATGGTCGAATCCCTATCGACTTGATCCTTGCCGCCATGCAACGACATACAGAGATACCCCTTCCTCATAAGCTCGCGAAGCAGATTGTCGGCAGCTTCTTGCCTATCGACGAAGACGAGGGTCCTGCACTCTGGGTCGTCGTTATACATTTGGCCAAGAATCTCGAGCAGGCGATTGAACTTGCTATCTTCCGTGCGCACTTCGACAATCTGTTCGATCTCTGCAGCAACGACTGAACGACCACCCACTGTGATTTCTAATGGCTTGCGCAGAATCTTCCGAGCTAAAGAATCCATTTGTTTGGGAAACGTAGCAGAAAAGAGAACCGTCTGTCGGTCGGGTCTGACATTGTTTATGATTTTCATGACTTGAGGTTCAAAACCCATATCAAACATACGATCTGCTTCGTCAAGAACAACGTAAGTCACACGCTTGAGATTTGTTACGCGACCAGAGTTGGCGGTCAGAAGGTCAATCATCCGGCCAGGTGTACAAACGATGATTTCTGCTCCTTTTTTTAATTCTGCGATCTGATCTTTAATTGGAGAACCTCCATACGCACAAACAGCCTACGAATCAAATCAGAAAAAGCCATTGCAAACAAATTTCAAAGGCAACCGCACTCTGAGATTCATAACTTTTAGAAATGGTTTGCATTCTCTGTGAATTTGGACGGCCAATTCACGAGTTGGGGTCATGACAAGAGCAATAGGTCCTTCCATTTGTTCCAAGGGGCGTTGGTCCTTAATATGGCGGAAAAGAGGCAACAGAAATGCGATCGTCTTTCCAGATCCCGTCTTAGCAACACCAATAACGTCGCGACCGGACATAATGGCTGGGATTGCCTGAGCTTGAATAGATGTTGGAGCAACATAGTTAAGACGCTTGATGACGTCCAAGCTACAAAGAAGACTCAATCAGCGGCAAGTTTTACTCTGGAAAGAAATCGAAGTACCAACTAGCAGGGAGCCCATAATGACTCCATTTTGTGACTGGCTTTGGACAATCGACACCACGAATCTTGATACCGTCGAGCTCAAGGCGAAGAAGATCAGCTTCCTCGTCCGTCATTGCGGCGATGTCAGGAGGTGGAACATAGAATTCCTTGCGGAAGGGTTCGTATTTGACACGAGAATGGTCAACAGTCGCCATTTCCTTCTTTTTTGCCTTTTTGGCTGCAAGGGCCAGGATATCCTCCGGGTTGAGGTCCGTAGCATCAAGCTCGTCGGTAACCTCAGGTTCTATCTCATCCTCCATTCCCTCTTCCGTCGCACGCTCGTCAAGTCGTATGCGCGACCGTCCACCTGACACACCCATTCTTTTCATGTCCTCCAAGTCGACCTTAGTCACTTCTTCCTTAACACCACTCATGAAAGCATCTAATGGGTCGACTTCATCTTCCTCATCAACATCCATAGCATCTTTAGCTTTTGTCTTTCGTGCTTGATCCATTCGATTTGCCTCCTCGTCGTCATCATCAACTTCTAGATCCCCGACACCTGCTTCTCCTTCAGTCATGGTCATATCGACAGCTGGCATGTCACCCAAGGTCTCCAATTTACGCTTCGTTTCTACAGAGTCGTCAAGAGAGGCTGCGGCCAGTTTCGCATTATTTGAAAACTCAGGTTTTACGGGCAAACCCTTCAAACCAAGACCACCAAGAGCGACGCGATTAAGATGTCCAGTCGGTTTTGCAGAGGATGTAGGGGGAACTGTGGAAATGATTGATCAAGTGTTGTGAAACCATGTCGATGTATTCGGAGCAAGAAAACGGACCTGGTACAGATTTACCAGCAAGGGCCATTGCTTTGACCTTGGCTTCATCCAAAGCTTTTTTTGCTTCTCGCTCCTTCTTCCAAGCCTCGAGCTTCGCCCTTTTCGCTTTCATTTTTTCGTCCTCTGGGGGAGGAGTTTGAACGGCTTCTGTAGGGGTTTGTACACGAGAAGGAGTTGAAGGTCTCCGGTCCCGCGACCGGGAACGCCGACGGTCATCTCGTCTATCATCCCTTCTGTCATCTCGAGGGTAATCACGGTAAGAGTCTCTCCTTCTATCGTCACGATACTTGTCGTCGTAATGGCGGTCTCTATCCCTCCGGTCCCAATCTCTGTCGCGCTCCCTGTCGTCGTGGCGTGCTCTATTGCTAGGCCTTTGGGTATTGCGCCTCGTCGGCGACGGAGACCGAGGTGAAGAGCGGTGAGATGGTCTTACCCGTTTATTAGAAGTCTCTGGGGAATACGATCTGTCCCTCCGGGCCATCGTGTTTGGGAAGAAGAGAAATGGTATTTGTCTTCATTTGCTTCACATGCCATTGACCTCTTGAGTGATTCATCATCCACTCTCCCTTGATTGTGCACCAGTATAATGACTAACCTCCTTGATCCTGCAGCCCTGATTTCTTTGCTTCCAACACTACTTCCTATTTCATCCAAGACGCTAGCTTCTCCACACGATGCTGTTGCTTCCCTCCTCCATAGCATGTTTTCTGCTGTTGGCTTTCGCCTAATTGGCATTGATGAAAACTCTTCGTTGGCTGTAATAGAAAACAATGTTCTTCCAGAGGGTTGGAATGATAATGGGCCAGGCTATTACACGTTTAGGTACAAGCACGATCAGAGTAGTCTCGAGTTTGTCCTGAAAGTCTCCAAATTGGGCGGACGGACACTCGTTAATGCGATCGCCATTGAAGTAGGTGCACGCGTATACACGCGACTACGAGGTGCTAATCCGGAACGTAGAGCGACAAAGTTGCCTCACTCGATATCTCTACGAATGATTTTGTCTCTCCGTCGTTCTTTCCACATAATCTTCAGACTGACTCTGATGGAAGACCCCTTGTGCATGGTTTCATCTCTTCTAATCGTGTTGCCGACTTGACTATTCAGATTAAGTTGAAAATCCTCCAAAAGTTGATCCCCGGCCTTCAAAAAGAAGGATATGCTGAGGAAGAGGCTCAAAGCTCTACAAATGCTCAGGAGCCCAATTCACGGTCACAAAACCCAACGCCTGCTCGTCCTCAACCTGTCATACCTCCTTATGCACCCTATCAGCCACCTTTCAATGTGCCCGAGAATCCTTTGTCTGTTGGACGCCGTGACTTGGACCCCTTCTCGAGGAATCCTTTCGCGCCACCCCCTCTTTTTCCTGGAAATGATGGTGATGGGATGTTCGTTGGCCCAGAACATCCAATGTTCAACCCTGGAAGAGGCCGTCACCCTTTTGGTGCTCAAGGACCTTGGGGTGGAGATGGTTTTCTTCCACCAATGGGTGCACCACCAGGTGCACGATTTGATCCCATAACGCCTGGGCCCTCTCGAGGATCAGGTGGTTTTGGACGAGGTCAAGGTATCCAAAGAGGTCCTGCCACCGGAGAGCCTGATAACGATGAGTTTCTGCCTCCTGGAATGGTATGTTATTTATGTTCCTATGAAACCGCTTCTATTCACTGTACATCAAGCGTGACATGTTCATGTAAGTGGGCTCTTCGGTGTGGTATCAAGGCGCCTATTGCGAAGCCTAGCAAGTCAATACCTTTGGTGTGAGCGGCTTTTTTTGTCTAGTTGTGACTAGTAGCTGTGGATAGTTACTTATGGGAACCGATTCACGAATTCGTTACGAAAATCGAAGTAACCAAATTAGGCACCTTACCTGAATTACCTAATATGACAGTTGTTTTTGACCATAAATTGGCGCACGCTGCCCGTAGGTGTTGCCTCACGTACCATCCCCACACTTGAGAACCATGAACGACCTCTATGTATCATTGTCTCCAGCATCTTCAAAGCCGGGTCGCAAGAGAACAGTACCTATTGGCTTTCGACCATCTCCGAAACCGAAGAAGAAGATTGACGAAATGACTTTGCGTGAGCTGCAAGACTTATACGCACTCAATGGCAGGATTTTGTCGTCACCGTACGTGTTGCATATTTACACTGATAAGGTAGCTAATCTTTATTTCTCTCGAGGACAGGGGTGCATCTACCTCTACTTATGTCAATCGTGTTTCATCAGAACAAGCACAAATTGAAGCCCGTTTAGTCGAACTAGAGGGTGTAGAGAGTATCAATTTTGGGCTCAAGAATGCGAAAATCAAGGGCGAAGGAGATATGGCTGTCGATTCATCACCAGAACCGCCCCAGAGTCGTGCGATCGAAGCCAAACGCAAAGCACTATCTAGATTCGTACGTTGGTCGTGTGTATAAATTCCAAGCTTCGGGATTTAGCCTTTCTTTTCACAGGCTCCTACATATGGGGACGTAATGCCTGGCACACTCACTCTCCAGGAAGCCATGAATCTCGAACGACAGGCGCATTTACGTGAAAAAGAGAGGATTGAGCGAATCGCAGAAAAGAAACGACGTCTTGGCATTCCGGTCAAGGGAGAAGTTCTAACAAGACAAGAAAGGGAAGCGCGGATATGGGCTTTCATGTAAGGATATGGGTATCCATATAAAACTCCCTTTTTCCCGCGTTTGACTTGATAATCTCAGGAATCATAAACCGACGGAATCTGATATGGAGGACGATGACGAGGACGAAGACAGCGATGAGGACGACCCTGCCTCGTGGTTCGAAGATGATCAGGACGATGGCCGGAAAGGCCAGGATATTATTGATCCGGACGTTGAAGATCTATCAGATATCATACGCATCGACGAAAGCAGGATACCATATAGCACATTCTACCAACCGCGCGACGATGGCGACTGATAAATTAATATCCATCCATTGAAATGTAATACTATGTATATCCAAGAAGACGGCCCTTGGCAAGCCTGAAAAGTCACTTCACGAAGCTAAACGTGTTATCAACGGGTATGGACGGGACAGCTTTTTCCACGTTGTAGCCATGATGAAAGGCATGCTGGATGGAGTCAATTAGGATATGGAAGTGGAATAGTGAATCAACATACTATTGTGGAAACTGCAGAAGCAGCTTAACCGAGCGACAGTCGAATCTGGAGGTATGATTAATGACCATTCCCGTGATAAACAACGTTGACTACCTTTCACGAATTCTTCCAGGCAAATAACACCTAGAGGAACCTTAGCGATCAACAATACGCGAGAAAATAGAGCCGTACACTCCTCGCCCAACAGGGCGCTTCCTGCTGGAAGGTTGTAGACTAAATACTTGGCGGCTTGTGGTGTCCCTGAACCTCCTTCTAGACACGCTTTGACATGAAACTCTTGTTCTTCAGCGGAGCCAAATTCATCAAGGTTTTGATTACAGACTGGACATCTAGTATGTGTGAATGAGTTCTAATCATCCCGATCTAAAATTGAACTCACTCCGCGAGGTCGCTCAGTTGTGAACTTGACTGTCTGCGAATTAATTGTCCGGGAATGAAGAGACGGGCCTGGTCTACGAATATCCGTTCCATAGATGTATCTCGTCCACTGATCAATCTGCTGGGAACGCCTTCATTTGCCTGCTCAAAACAGTTCTGACACACTCGTTGCAAACTCGCCGATGTCTGTAATTCCGGGAATGCAGGATCATGAATGATTTCAGATGGATCCAACAACACCCTCTGGGAGGAGCAACGGTCGCAAAAGATACGGCCGCATTTACGACAGTGCTAGAAACCGTGAACATCGAAGCAGACATGAAGGTGCAAACTACCTACGTGCTGGAGGAAAAGTTAATCAATCTCCAGGACAAAACTTGCATGATTGAGGAGACTTACTCTGCGGAGCAGAAAAGTAAAACGTCGTTGGCAACTTCTACAGCTGCTAACCGCCTCGTCCCTCTCCCATTGGAGATCAAGCTGGTGTGGGGTCGGCGTCGTCAAACGTGACGCGACAACCTTTTGAGGTGCTTCCCGAGTAGGAACGCGGAAGTCAGGGGCTTGAGACAGTTGAGGTGTCAGATCGGTAGGTGCCCGAGACGCTGAAGGTCTATTGTAAAAGTCGGCCGAGCTCGATGACCTGGACATCGAGCGAGGTGTTTCCGAGATAGCACCAGGGTAATGGAATTCGTCGTCGTCGTCGTCGTCGTCGTCGTCGTCGTCGTCGTCGTCTTCTTGTTCGAGCGTATCATCTGATGGCAAGGTCAGTAAAAAGTCACATTAGTCATCCAACACATACCAACTCCTGATAGCAGTAAACCCTGCGCGCCAGCAGCAAGCCTTCTGCGTTCTAGTTCTCTACTGTAGGCGTTCAACAAAACCTCAGCTTGTGTCTTGCGGTCAGCGTCGTCGTCAGCTACACACAATATCATTGGTTACACATCCTCCGGGTGAGCGCTCAAGACTTACCGAGGATACCCTGCCTGAGCTCCATGGTTGCGCGTTCAAGCTTTGCAATAGCACGACGCACTTCGACAGCAGACGGTGGAGTAGTGTTGCCTGTGGACTGAGATTGGTTGCCAACAAGATACCTTGCGCGTGACACATAATCTTGGGCAGAAGACAAGAATGTGGAAGGCATTGCACCTAATTCCTGACCCTCTCCTTCGTTATGGTTTTGACTATCTCCAACGAATGGTATGAAAGAACCATTGGCATCGAGATGATACATGGAACCATCGGGTTCAAGGAAAGGAAAAGGTGGGATGTCAAGCCGACGGCGCATGATGCGTACCCAACGCCTGCGGCGTACCCAAGTCTGTGGCGGCCGAGAACTTCCGGTGGAACTAGTCCTACCCGAGGAATCCCCAAAGCTAGTGCCCACAAGATTCGATCCTGACAAAATGCGATCGAGTTGTGGCGGTTGGTCGGCTGTCCATTGATCATCGGAGTCATTGAAAAAGTGGGCGTATTGCCATCCTTCTTCTGCATCAACGCCAGGATGCGTCACATCTAGGGTCCAATCCGACCTGAACAAGAGTCAGAAGAAAAGAAAAGGGAAAAAAGATTTACATACAACCAGAAATGGCTCCTTTCAGCACCATCATGTGTCTTATCCTGTGGCTCAGGTTTTGGCAAAGCCCAGGGCGTGACTCGCAGTGGCAATTGGACATCGCTACGCCAAGTCGCCACTTCTCGTACTCCGGTTTCGATATCTGCCGTCGGGAGTTTGAGTTCAAAGGGCGCACGGCGACCATGTGTACCAAGGCCAGAAGCAGAAAACTTAGGACGACCACCTGATACAGCGAGAGTTTTGAGACGTGTATCAAGCCTTTGGTTCTCGTACACAATGAGTGGTACTGTTGTATGTACAGCGAGAGGATTATAGGGGACTGCGGCACCACGCCATTTCTCAGCCTCGGCTTGTTGGAGCATCTGAAAGTTATGACTGGTAAGGACAACGCACATGCCTTGCATCAAAGACGACATACCTCACATATCCAAACTTCAAATACAGCTGCTGCTGCGTCATACGCAGCCTCGCCCCATTTATTTCTTATGAGTGGATCGGCCTTCTGCTTCCAAAGAAGATAGAGAACGACAGGCAAGTGACCCTTGGAAGCAGCGTTCACTGTTTTCATTCTTATGTCAATAACAATTAAATGACAAATAATGTTGTAAATCTTACTCAAGGGTGTCCAACCATCCTTGCTTCGGACATCAACTCCCCTCACACCATCAGACAGGGACGTTGCACCTCCAGTCTCGCATAACCATCTGACAATACCAAGATATCCCTATATTGCAAATAAGGACTGGCGATACACTTTGATTTGAGAGCAATTGACCTTAGAGCAAGCGTTGTGTAAGGCCGTCCATCCGTCAGCGTCGCGGGCATGTACATCTGCTCTGTCCGGGAGAAGATATTGGATGACTGAGAGGTGTCCATTCAGAGCGGCTTTATGGAGTGCAGTCTGTACATAGTCAAGCAAAAGAAAGAAGCAGGATCGAGAAACAGACCTCGCCCTCTCTGTCCTCCAAGTCTGGCATTGCTCCACAGTCCTCTACCACTGGTCGAACATTAGGATAGCATCCAACGAAGAAGCAATCAGACTTACACCACGCCACTATTTCTAAGTATCCTCGACTCGCTGCAGCATGTAAAGCCGTGAAACCCGTACGGGACGAAGCACTATTTGCAAGGCTGAATGGCTCGACTTCCCCGTTCCTCAGGGCATTATGAAATATTTGTTTCAATAGCGGCAAGTCTCCAGAGGTTGAGGCAGCGTAAAGGGATTCCAATTGCGCTGGAGATGGAGGCTGGGGTGGTCGCGAGATACGTTCTTGGACACTTCCTCGTACACCCTGCTGTACATCTTCTAGAGTCTGTCGCGTTTCAGTTTCTTCAACTTCAATAGCAGGAGGGCTAGGATAGACAAATTCTTCGTCATCATCTCCATCATGTATTGGTTCCGACTCTGCCAGATCACTTTTCAGCGAGATAGCTCTTGTCCCATCCGAATCACCCAACGCTGCCAGCTGAGAATCTGACTGTCCGAACCTAGAAGAGTTAGTCGGATCGGAAGAGACACAACGGCTCAACGCACTCCGCTAAAGTTCCAAAATGGTGTCGTCCACCATCCACAGTACCAGACATAGTAAATCAATGTGTCAATCCGAGGTATGGGAATTTCTCTGAAGGAGATCGTGAGACTGTCACATCACGTGCATCGACGCGTCCCTGATCATGATCGCGCAACCGCGGGATTCTGCAGCTTATGGAACTCTTTCGCCTGCTACTAGCGGGAAGATATGTACCTACTTTATCTGAGCGTGTCGCAATAAGTATATATTAGATCTCAAGGGTCAGCATGTGGAAGATGAGCCAAAAATCTTCTAATCGTTTATGAAGGCCATCAATATACCCATAAGTAACAACATAGTGCCATTCCTAGCTATCATTTCTAATCGAGGATAATAAGTTTTTACTGATCCGAGAGTCACAGCTTCAGTGTCAGCTCTCAGAACACCTCAGATAGAGGTCCAAGGGTTATCACCAGCCCTCTTTGCTATGGACAGTTGAATTTGATCCAAAGTTTAAAGGGGCTACAGCTTGCTCAAATTTGGGGTTGAATATGCATGTCAAACTGCACCTTATCGCGAGTGGTGAGTGCTGATTACTCGCGCCTACACATGTGCTTCGCCGCCCAATGCCGCTGTTCAACCTTTGCCAATGTGATCGGAGGCGTCGGCCTCGGATTGAATCGGTCTTATATAAAGATGCGGCCAACTTGGAACCTCTTCAGGTTTACAACCACAGTCCGACCGTTTTCGACCACAAAGCGCTTCATGGCCCAGACATCCAAAGATCGCAGCAATCTCATTCCCTTTTCCTCTCGACTGAAAGAGGGGAGAGCTCTGGCTCAAGACGTCTGGTCTATATTCAAGTAATTCGTGGAATTGTTTCTAGAAACCAAGCAAAAGCTGATTTTTCTATGATTCTACAGTGCAGCGAATCTCCCTGCAGACTGTATCAATCTTGGGCAAGGATACATGAACTTTGCTCCCCCTCAATGGATTACAGAGGCAGCCGAAAGCGCTCTGAAAACGGTGGCCCCAAACCACTACTCCCATCCCAAGGGACGCATCCGCCTCAGGGAGGCTATCAAAGAGTTTTATGAGCCTAATTTCGGTCGCACCATAGATGCAGACTCTGAGATTCTTGTCACAAGCGGGGCTAACGAGGGTAGGTCATGGCGTCCAATTTTTAAAAATTATCCGGCTTAGGAAAGCCTCCAGGCATGTACTCTGTCCTCACAGCGTTCTTGGAACAAGGGGATGAAGTTATCATGTTTGAGCCTTTCTTCGACCAGTACCTTCCTTCCGTCACTTTCAACGGTGGGAAACCGATCTATGTTCCTCTTCACCCGCCGAAAAACGTCCAAGGAAAGATCACTAGTGCGGATTGGACAATTGACTTCGAAGAGCTCAGGTATGTTGTTATCTCGATAATGGATATTATAATCGACAACTCATTCTAGGCGTGCCATCACACCTCGTACGAAAATAATTATCGTTAACACACCACACAACCCCGTGGGCAAGGTGTTCCACAAAGCAGAGCTCGAGAAGATAGCTGCTTTGGCGGAAGAATTCAATTTGTTGGTGATGGCGGACGAAGTGGTAAGATAGTTCAACGTATTGATAATGACTACGCCTGAAAGATTTCTTTAGTATGACTGCCTTGTTTTTGATCAGGAGCACGTTCGAATTGCGACCCTCCCCGGTATGTGGGATCGGACCGTCACTGTAGGCTCAGCTGGAAGTGAGTGGGCAGCTAATCTTTCTGAGCTGTAACCTTAAATTCATGTAGAGGCATTTGCCGCTACTGGTTGGCGTGTGGGCTGGTTGATTGGCCCATCATCTATCCTCTACCCAACGCTTGCAGCGACGACGCGTATCGTCTTCTGCACCAACTCACCTCTGCAGGAGGCTGCAGCTGCTGGCCTTGAACAGGCAAAGGAGCGCAAATTCTTTGAAAAACAGCTGGAAGAGTACACTGAAAGGCGGGAAGTTCTCACAGACGCGTTTGATCGGCTGGGCATGCAATACACTCTGCCCGAAGGCAGTTATTTCATTCTCTTGGTAAGATTCTCAGCGATGATGTAGTATATCATTATGGAACCCGTGTTTACAGGATATTTCCAATGTCGACTTCCCGGATGATTATCCATTCCCAGAGAGTGTTTTAGGCAGAGGGCGAGACTTCAGGTAACATTTTCAAACGTCAACTTGTCCGTTACATTTATTTACTTGTCCCCAGAGCTTGCTGGTTCATTGCAATGGAAATCGGTGTGTCTTCTATTCCGGTCAGCGAGGTAAGTAATCCTTTTAGATCCCCTTCAGATAATAAAAACATTAGTTCTAGTTCTACTGCGAAGAGCATGCCGAAATAGGAGAAGTATATGCCAGATTTGCCTTCTGCAAGGACTTGGATACTCTTAAAGCAGCAGGAGAACGACTGCAAGGTCTGAAAAAGTTTTTGAAGAATTGATTTATTCCTTTCGCTGAACCTGTAAAGTACTGTACATAGATCTAGATGTTATATACCGCTTTCTATCTGTGTTATCAAGGGCGTCGTTGAAATAGTTGAAGACCTGGTCGATCCGGCCGACCGCGACATCAACTCATCAACTATACGTGAAAGATTTTCATCTCGCGAGGTAGATGTGCAATCGTAATATGTAGGGTTGCTGACAACACGCCGCGAGAGGAAGGTAAAGGACAAGACATCAAGAATGTCCTGTGCCTTCAATCCACCATCACGTCTTGTTTGCAAGCTGACCCATTGCGCCAAGTCATCCGTCTCTAAGAGTCGAGATTCGATTGGAAGACCTTCATTCAAAAATCTGGTAAAGGTGTCTTTGGTTTCTGCCTGACAAAACAGATGGAAGTAACCCGTCCCAGTCTGTCGCACGGCTCGACCCTGCATCCTAACCAGTTCCGTCAGATCATAGTCCCGTAGCTGACGGTCAGAACCTTCAGCTTCCACGTGGAAGTACTGGGTACCCATCACAACCACCACTGTAGCTCTAACGGGCAAGGTCCAGCAGAAATCGCGCGGCACGATGAGGATACGTATTAAGCCTTCTGCGTACAACTCCAGCATAAGATTCCGGTCAGATCTATGGAGGCCTTGGTGGAAAAAGCCGACGCCCTTCGAGACAAAATCAATCAGACTTGTGTCCTGAAGCTGCACTAGGCGATCTCCTAAATGCTCTAGCGAGGTGTCTGGAGAAAGATATCCCCGTTCGGTCTCCATCTCAAGCGCGCATTGGGTTAAAAGGTCGAGTGCGATAGGCTTGCATTGTCCAAAAGACGGAATAAATATGATTGCAGGTTCGCCTGGCGGTGCCATTCGAATACCGGCGTGCGCAGGTTTTGCCATAGCTTTGAAGAGAGCACCAGATTGTGGGATGGTGAAGGTTGTCGTGGAAAATACCAGGGACTGATCTCGATCTCTTGGTCTGAAACTGTGTAGCCCCGAGGGGTCAACATCAAGCCAATCAGCCATATCAGAGGCGTCGTTGAGGGAGCTAGAGAAGCTCACGAATCTTGTTGGCGACGTCTGTGTAGCGTGCCGGAGAAGAGATAAAGCGAGCTCATACGTCGAATCAAGAAGCTCCAGATTTTCGCATATGACAATATCCAACCCAAGAATCGGGATGGAATTGTTTCTTTTCGACATGACACCCAGCAATTGTGCAGCAGTGAGTACTCTAACAACCCTGCCTCTTGGCCGGTCCAAAATGTCATGTCCTGTGGCATAGTCGACAGTCATCCCTGTGTGGTTTGAAATGGCTCTAAGTTCTGAGACAGTTTCTAACGCCACACTTCGTCTCGGCGTGATAATGATTATCCAACTTTCGCGGTGTTGTATCATTGTCATCCTGATGATCAGTCTTACCGATAAGTACATACAGATTGATTTTTAGAACTCACCAGATCAGAATGTGAGCTAGACTCGACTTTCCACTCCCAGCAGGAGCAGAAAGCAGTACGTTGCATTTCGTATTCACAATACTCCAATAGGTTTGAGTCTGGATGGCATTGAAATGATCTATTTTCCCTGCCATGGCCTTGGCAGCAGATGGATTTTTTATCACAGACGTCGTCGCTAGGAGTGGTAGGTGTAGTAGTGGAGTGTTTGACAACGAAGCAGTCGGCATGACGAGTGACTCGAGAGGGATAAAGACCTCGTCCTCAGCACCCATCCATCGATCAGAGACGTATCGTATGGTGACAGAGGGCGGAGGTATGCCATTTGGTATGGAGATGACGAAATCCACATTCAAAACATCCGTTGCTGGGCGGAAGATGAGATGTGCAAGTTGAAGTATAAGCAACCCTTGGAAATCTTCTATCCAGAGCCAAAATGGTTCAACGGTCCCATGAACTTTGGAATTCCAAGAGAACGCCCGGTTTACGCGGGTACAGATTTTCAAGACATCGGGTCCTAACGGCCGCAAATCGTATGTAATGGACACAGCTGGGAACTGCTTCGTTGCATTGAGAAGAGCTTGTCCGTGACGATCGTTCAGATGAACGAGCTTGCCCAGCTCCACTGCGCCAAGACCGGCCAATTGTGCAGGAGACCAATCATCTGCCCATTGCTGTAAACCATAGAGAATGTCAGCCTTCAAGTCAAATTGCTTCAACGGTTGATCAAATGGCCACAGCCGCTTCTCGATGGCTTTGCTCATGCCCATAAGAACAGCTGTAACATTTGCCCACTTCTTGCTGATTGCGATTTCGAGGAGAGCACGAACGATACGACCTCCATTTTGCATGACGTAAGCCATGTCCGAAACCAATGCAAAATCTTCGACCGACTCTCTTGATATAGCTCCTTGCAATAGAATATTGACCTTTCCCTGGCTGGTATTTGCACCGTCCTAGAGGAAATTAGAGCCTTTTTAAGGACAAGTTGAGCGTAACAAACCTTTACATCGCAGGGTATTCGATTCATAAGGAGCTCGAGTTCTGTTGATTCGGATTCACGAACTTGTATTTGGTCGAACTGAATTTGAGTAGGTTACAAATATTATCAACATCGAGTCAAAAACAACATACCTCGGTACTCATGCTAAGCATACCCAACACGTCAGCCTCTGTCATCCTTTGGAAGAATTTCTTATTGAATATCTCGATCGAAGAATGCCGGATGTAATATTTCGCTGCAATCCTGCCAAGGTCTGTTACTGTGAATGTTCCAGCACTTCTGTCAAACGTTATCATGTGGACATCCGCCAGTTTTTGAGCGGCGTAAGTGATGAGTTCATGTCGCTTATTGCCCAATTGTGGATCGTCTTTAGTTGCCTCCCGTGCGACACCTTCAAAGAAGTAAACATCAAATTGTTATTCCCCTTCAAAGGCGACTTACCGTAGAAAAAAGGATTTTTTCTCATTCTGACGAAAAGATAAGTGTATCCTAGCCATCGCACAGCGTCATTGACATTCGCGACAGTACCAAGAGCTATCTCTGCATTGAGGGAATCAAATAGGCCACTTTGGAATCTAGAAAGACAAAATCAACTCATTCTGCGGTAAAGTTCAGGGTTCTGAACTTACTTGGATTCGATAGGAATCTTTGGGAAAAATAGGTCAGAAAAGTAAAAAGCTTGCGAAAAGAATGATAACGCAACCTGTGATGTCACGGCATCAAGATAGTGGGCGAGTTTGTCCTCAGTCGTGCAAATGTAGCCTTCACCACTACTCTCCAGACCTGGACGACCGGCTCGGCCAAATACCTGCAGGACATCAAGCACGGATAAATCAACGAAGGCACCTTTGGAACTATCGTAGACCTGGGTTCCTTTGATGATTACTGTGCACCAAAGTCAGGGGGAAATGTTATGACTATATTTAATAACATACCTCCCGCGCAACGCCACCACGATCCTTAAGTATGTCCATTACAAGGTCAATATCATCAAAGCCGATGATTTCAGCTAATTCTCCAGAAATAACATCGTCTTCACGGTGAGAGGATATAATGGCACGTATGGAGTTCAGCAGCGGTGACAGACTTTGCTTCCTGTAAAAGTACGACGTTATTTCTAATCGATCGTCAAAATTAAACATCTTATGGACTGACTGAAGTAATCGTGTAACACAGTTGGAAGGGCCAGGCGAGGATGATTGGTTTAATGACGACGAAGATTCCTCGTCATTCCCTGGAGAAAGATAATTATCCAGAACAGTGTGCCATGGGTTGAGTTCTACATCGTCTGCAACGTCCTGTTCATCGCCAGAATCTACGAAGAAATTAGACGCTGGGCTGTTTACCTACTCAAATATTACCTTTGTATGACTTCTGTAGCCTTGTATGTACTGGTCAATTGAGTCTGGCGTCGGTATATTCTCCGACGTACGATTTCCAATCTTCCAGGACGTGTTTATCATTACCTGACGCGTTCTGCGATGATCCCACAAGATATTCGAGATGAGAAATGAGTGACGACATTGTGTTGAGGTGATATAAAAGGGTATGAACGGATAGACCGGTGGCTACCTGGAATGACAGTGCCAGATAGTGCCAAGTGCTTGAGCTGAAGGGACCGAAACTGGAGTCAACCGGTGTGATTGCCGCTTGCACAGCCACTCTGAAAGCATACATGGACACACTTGTGAAGTCAGGACATGCATATGTATGCGGATCATACTCTGAAGAGATATAGATATAATATACCTACGAGATGCGAAATTATAAATGATTTCGTGCGTAATCAAGAGTATGTAGACTGTCCCTTACTTTTTAAAATCTCTGAATGTAAAATCACTGCAGGAAGACGGTTCATGAACGAGTCGCAAATTTACTAAGTATAGACTTGTACTATCTTCAGAACAGAGAAGATACCGACGATGCTGAAGTTATGGAAGAACTAGAGGAGGCCAGGCCAACTTAAAAATTCTATCTGATAAGATCGATTTTTTCTTTAATAATTTTGTTCTTTGGACGCCAGTTCACTTGTCTGAAACTGAATACATCCAACTGCGCACATGTAATTTTTGTTGAAAAAATGAGCTGTTTCCGGGAACTGGGCTTCGGAAATGATCGGGCGAATGGGACTCATGATTCATGGATGGGTCTGGAAAAATTTGAGCGCCTTTTGCCACTTGCTGTGAGGTACAGCGATATTAGCTCTCTGTCGTTCACAACTGTGAGCAAGTATAAGAGCTTGGGTACGTCCTCATCAACGCAGCATTCTCTCATTCTTGACTCACATTTACACACCAGACTCTCCAGCCGAGTCGTCCCTGACTTTCCGCTTTTCAAGTCGATTTCTTGCATCTGTATCTCAACCAACGACTATACTACATAGACATACCCTAGTCTATAGAACACTTTGAAGACTATGAAGACTTTTGCGGTGGCTCAACGTGGCCTTAAAATACGACCCCTTGCACCTTCGTGCATCCGTTGTGTTTCTACCCAGGTGACCACTACTTCTGTGCCTCTTTTCTCCTTTCTTACGGACAATACTTAGGGTCCTTGTACACGTTACAAGACTCCTACACACCACACGTCGTCTCCATCACCAGCCACCGTGAAAACCCTAGAACGTGCTTCAGAATATCTACTCCCAGTTTATGCACGACCGGATTTTATACTCTCTCATGGGAAGGGATCATATGTTTGGGACACTGAGGGCCGAAAATACCTTGATTTCAGTGCTGGGATTGCCGTAAACGCTCTTGGACACGCAGATCAGGGCGTCCTTCAGGTGCGTTCTTCGCTTGAATTAGCAAAACTTTTCCTCACGACAAAATTAGGTCCTTAATGAGCAAGCGGGAAAAATTCTACATACAAGCAATGTATATCACCACGAGTGGGCAGGCAAGCTCGCCGAGAAATTGGTTACGACTACACAAACTGAAGGTGGATTGGGAACTGCTACTGGTTCAGAAGGGAAGAGCTTGGGTGCAAAGGTCTTCTTTGCCAACTCTGGCACAGAAGCAAATGAAGGCGCTCTCAAAGTTGCGCGCAAGGTTGGGAAGGAGCGATGGGCCGCCGGTGTACCTGGACGCAAATGGGATTCTCCCGACTGCACCAAAACGAGGATAGTATGTTTTGAGGGTTCATTTCACGGTCGGAGTATGGGTGCCTTGAGTGTAACGGCGAATCCTAAATATCAGGCACCGTTTGCTCCATTGCTACCTGGGGTCGATGTAGGCCGGCTGAATGATCACGACAGGCTCAAGACCCTGATTGGGGAGGATACCTGCGCGGTGATCGTAGAACCGATTCAAGGTGAAGGGGGGATTAACACTGCCAGTGTGGATTGGCTTCGGGCACTGCGGCAGCGGTGCGATGAAGTGGAAGCAGTTCTGATCTACGATGAAGTCCAGGTGAGAGTGCTTTTCCTTGCGGACGGACTTATGGCTTATGATGTGGACGCAGTGTGGTCTGTTCAGGACGGGAACTCTTTGGGCACACTCAGCTTTGCCCGTTGATTGCCATCCGGATATTGTAACGATGGCTAAACCACTTGCAAACGGATACCCTATAGGGGCGGTGCTGCTGAGGGATACAGTATCTAAAACAATGACTGCCGGTGGGTGACTTTGACCGACTACATGACGAACATTTCTCATACGTGCTACTCAGGCACTCACGGTACCACTTTCGGAGGGTCGCCTTTGGCATGCGCCATCGGGTACCATGTCCTTGACAGACTTTCATCTCCGGAATCTGTCGCAAAAGTTCAAGAGACAAGCGCATACTTGACGGGACGACTGGAACAGTTGCCGAAGTGGTTCCCCGATATTTTGCAGACGAATCTACGTGGGCGTGGGTTGATTCGCGGACTTGGGTTCCAGAGGGCGGGAGACCCGGGACGTGTGGTATCGATGGCACGGGAACGGGGGGTGCTTGTGTTGACAGGGGGTGCGGATGCAGTGCGCCTTGTGCCGAGCTTAAACGTGGGGAAGGAGGAGGTGGACCTGGCTCTTGACGTGCTTGAGAGCTGTATCAGTGCACTCTGATCGGAAGATGTATGTACATAACATGAGAAATCACCTGATACAAATTGGGTGTCTGTGATTGGCTGAGAAAACTGAATATAACGGAATGTGCAAAATCTCCGGGCGTCCATTCTCCGGATCCCACCCATGGACAAGCTTTCGTCGTTCACCCGCTTCAAGGCGTCTTGCCCCTTCCTTGGACGCACAAAGACGTCCACTCTCCGCACTCTCTCCTCTTCCGCCTCTGCTCGCTTCCCTTCTCTCTCAGGTCTCACGGAGCGCGCGACTAAATGTCCCGTCATGGGCCCAGCTCTCACCGCCCGCTCCAAGGAGTTGGTTGCTGGCTACGCTAGTTTTGCTGGTAAATCAGACGTGGACAAGATCCACAGAGAACAGGGAGTATCCGTTCCTGCCGGTGCTACTATCGAGATGTGTCCCCATGCTACCGCCGCTCGAGCTGCTGCTCGTATGGCTGAGGACCTCACGGCTGCCGCTAAGTTGAAGGCGAAACAAGATGCTGTGAAGAAGGCGAAGTCTGATATTCCTGCTGCCGCAGCTGCAGGTTGTCCTTTCCATCAGCAGGCCGCTGCCGCCAAGCCCAAGGTTGCGGCCCCGGGTACATTTGACTACGAAGCTTTCTATGTCGACGAACTCGACAAGAAGCACAAGGATGCTTCCTACCGCTACTTCAACAATATCAATCGCCTTGCTGCCAAATTCCCCGTCGCTCACACGGGCGAGGTGAAGGATGAAGTCGAGGTTTGGTGTGCCAATGACTACCTCGGCATGGGTAATAATCCCATTGTACTCGAGACCATGCAGTATGTACGCATAATAATGCTTTTTGTTGAAACTAATCACGAGTCACCAGCCGGACCCTGGACAAGTACGGCCATGGTGCAGGTGGTACTCGCAATATCGCGGGTAATGGTGCTATGCATCTTGGCCTTGAGCAAGAAGTTGCAGCACTGCATCGCAAGCCTGCTGCCCTCGTATTTTCGTCGTGCTACGTTGCTAATGATGCTACACTTTCGACCCTTGGTACTAAACTTCCTGGCTGCGTTTTCTTCTCCGACTCTATGAACCACGCTTCTATGATCCAGGGCATGCGTCACTCCCCCGCTAAACGTGTTATATTCAAGCACAACGACATGGAAGATTTGGAGAACAAGTTAAAGCAGTACCCCAAGGAAACCCCCAAGGTTATTGCCTTTGAAAGTGTGTATTCTATGTGCGGTAGCATCGGACCTATCAAGGACATTTGTGACCTGGCCGACAAATACGGAGCACTCACGTTCTTGGACGAGGTAGGCTCATAAAACGGCCTCTAGTTTATGTTACTGAACGCGTCCGACCAGGTGCACGCCGTCGGATTGTACGGGCCGCGTGGCGCCGGTGTTGCCGAACATCTGGACTATGACGCTCACAAGGCCGCGGGTGAGAGTCCTGATCCTATCCCGGGTTCTATCATGGATCGTGTTGACATAATCACTGGTTCGTAATACCATCCGTCTCACTTCCGAAAATACCAACGTCATCTTTTAGGTACTTTGGGCAAGGCTTATGGTGCTGTTGGCGGTTACATCGCTGGTTCTGATGACTTTGTTGATATGATCCGGTCCTACGCTCCTGGTTTCATCTTCACGACGTCTCTCCCTCCTGCAGTCGTGGCCGGGGCGCGGGCAAGTGTGGCATACCAGAAGGCATATGTCGGTGATAGGCAACTCAAACAGGTCAATGTCCGCGAGGTCAAACGCCGCTTTGCTGAACTTGACATCCCTGTCGTGTAAGTATCTTGCTTCTTTTGTTGCTTTTGCGCATCTAAATGGAAGTACAATAGGCCCGGTCCTTCACACATTGTTCCTGTTCTAGTTGGTGATGCTGCCCTCGCCAAGGCCGCGTCTGACAAGCTCCTGAGCGAACACAACATTTATGTCCAGTCTATCAACTACCCGACCGTTGCCGTTGGTGAAGAACGCCTGCGCATCACCGTCACCCCCCGTCATACCCTCGAGCAAATGGCCAAACTTGTCCGTGCCGTTGACAAGATTTTCACAGAGCTCAAAATCAACCGTACCCAAGACTGGAAGGCCCTCGGTGGTCGCGCGGGTGTTGGGATTGCAGGTGCTTCCGAGGTAGTTGATCCCATGTGGACCGATGAACAGCTCGGTCTCCTTGATGGTACGACTCCCCAGACTCTGAGGACTGGTGAGAGGGCGTTTGTCGACCATACAGCGGCATCCGTCGCCCGTGCTAGGTTCAATGAGCTGCTGGGCCCCGTTGAGGAACACCATGCTGTTCGCAAGGCCGCTGGTCTTGCAGGTTTGAAGTTGCAGACCGGTATTGGTGCGGCGAGGCCTGCCGCCGAGGAAGTAACAATTCCCTGTGCACCACACGCTGTTGCTGCCTCTGCTTAACATCATATTGTTTCATCTCTGTATCATTGATACCTGCTTTGTGTTCCGTGTACTGTTTAACGCCGTATTGCTCTATAGAGTTGTGTTTTGTCAAGTGTTTGTCTAGTCCTAATACGGACCATCGTACGGATCGTTGCCTTAGCAGTTCACAAACCCTTGATTCATGTTGCGAAGCTCTTGACTACAATGAGGCAGTGAGCCATCGGAAGTCCATATGCGTATCAAGAATATGTAAAGACAATTTCAACAACTTTAAACGTCAACTCAGACGGGAAAAGGGTATCATAAGAGCAAACTTTACATATCCGGATTCTGTGATGTCAACATCTCGGCTGATCCTGGTGTCTACTGTAGGTGCGTGGACATTGGGTACATATTGTCCTCCGGCAGTATCTTAGTAGCCGATAGAATAAAAATGTACAATCCATAGTGGCAATTTTCGATTTTAAACATGTTGCGTGGTTTGTCTTGTGTGAAATATTTCGTTCTCTAACGAGAATACGGTAGATGCGTTGTCCCAACCAATTTTTGAAGTTGTCATTACAGAGAGTCAACAGAGCAAATGATGAATCAGTGATGTTTACTGGTGCTATTGACCGCTGGCAGAGTATGGCCTGTTGTTCGGTGAAACTTGAGAAGTTAAGAATTGATATAAACAATGAAATATAATGGTGAAAAGTCAAAATAAGATCGGCAAGAAATACTTTCATTGTTCGCAAATCTGAAACGAGATCCTAAACAACTTCAGCCAAGTATTCTAAACTTCTGGACATTGCCCGTCACTCACACAACGCAGCAGCTCTTCCGTGTATATATTCCAGGGCCTCTGATGGTATATGAACACCGAAAAATTCTCGAAGAGCCTTAGCCCTTTCCGCCTCAGTCGTGACCGTCTTAACAATATCAGTGCGATTGCCTATATGTCTTCGTATGACACCATCTTCCATTGCAAATCTCCCGACATGCCTTGTCTGAATGGGTGCATCTATCGTACTGTGTGTAGTACGTGCCTCTTCTTCGTTGAGCCAAAAGTACTTTGAAGCGACGATCTTGTCCCAAAAGAATCCTCCCGGCTTGCAATATACGGCGAAATTGGCGCTCTCAAAGTCGGTTTGAAAGAACTCTTCTTCTGAGAAGGCATATACTACCCTCCAATGCGCTGGAGGTGCACCTGGGGCATCCTTGATATGGAGGACGTTCAAGTGCCACTCGGTCGTCGACGAAACTTGATTGATCTTAGATGACTAATCCTAGATTACAAGTATGAACTCACCAAGTTTCGAATCGGCGCGAGTTCCACGCGTTAGACGGTGTTGTTCGGTCGGTGTTGTACCCATGACAATATTATTGTCGGAAGAGGAAAGAAGGATGGGACACGTGGGCCCTGAACCACCAAAACCGACATCTACGAGGTAGGTTACATTGCTGTTTTCCCCTGGTTGCACAAAAATGATCATATGGGATAACGCGGTGTAACTAGGTATGTCAAACGCTTCTTTAGCATGATTGACCCTTCCAGACCCAGTATAAGCCCTTGAAAGCAAAAACTTAATTAGAATTGACTGGTCATGCGTTACTTTAGATTGGAAACATGCCGATAACCCAATCCACAAAGCATCTGAAAGAAAAATGTGTTCAAACCGAAGCAATAAGAACCTTGGCGCTCAATCGCAATCCTCTGATACAGTCCTTGGGTGCTGATATCCATAGAATAATTAGCTGAACTAGGATGGTGACAGTCATCACACGGAACACAGTCTGACTGGGTAAGAGTCTCACTAATGCATCATGGTGTTTTCAAAAGGAGCAGCAGAAAGAGGCGGTTTATCAGAGTCAAATTCTCCAAAGTCGTTGGAAATCGACCATGTGCAATATCTTCCTCAGAAACAGGATGTGGATAGCCTATGCTCGAAAGCCACATCACAATTTGCCTGGGGGTGAAGGCAGAGGACCTGCATTTAATCATAAGACCACCTTTCAAAGTACTGTCGATATGCTGAGCAGGAGACATCGTGGATAGAATGAGAAAGTCACAGAACTTGATGGGAACCAGAGCGAGCGATCACGGTAGACTGGAGCCATCTGTCTAGTATCTTTGATAGCCTTCGTGTCTGTGTGTGCGAATTGTAACTCTTGTGGTCAGGAAAATTGTAGTCTTGTAACTGGTGCAGACACCGAATATATGTAGCACTGATGGAAGTTACCTCGAGCTATAGCGGATGTGACACCCTTAGGTCTCATTGTTTAGCCTTGAAATAGCTTTACTGGTTCCGTTCTCTCTTGAAGTATGAAAACCCCTAGATAGTTTTCGTAGGGCAGGTTTTGCAATTCGACAGGACTTAGACCAGTTCTCTACCGTAAGACTTCTGAGGTGTGACCGTACTCTGCCTTATCTCGTGGACTACCGTTACATGAGCTCACACGTGGCCAATCAAATTTCGCTCAAGGCCGTCAGGTCGGTTTGAACGGCCGCTATACTTCTGTACGCTGCGGAATGTTTTTTGTGAAGTATTGTGATGGAGCTCTGCCAAGGACCAGATTTGTACTTCCAGTAATGAAGGCATCAAAACGAGTTTCCTAAATTGAGGTAATTTTCATTGCCAGATTTTGACCACCCCAGTGAACATTCAAGCTCAAGCTTCAAGCCCAAGTTCTAAGAGCTTCTGATGTAGCTTATACAGGTCTCTCACCCATACCAATCAGTCTCATTGATGTTTCTTGGATCACTGCACCTATCTTGGCTCGTTTCTAGCAGATGAAGTTCTAAAACATCTTTATTTACTGGGCAACAAAGTCGGTACAGATGACTAGACTCTAGGAAATCCGAGACTATCAGCTAAGACCTCTGGACATGGCTTGTCACTTACACAATGCGGCTGCTCTTCCGTGTATATATTCAAGGGCTTCTGATGATATATAGATACCAAAAAATTCTCGAAGAGCCTCAGCCCTTTCCGCTTCGGTCGTAACCGTCTTAACAATATCAGTGCGATTGCCTATATGTCTTCGAATGACACCACCCTCCATTGCAAATCTCCCGACATGCCTTGTCTGAATGGGTGCATCTATCGTACTGTGTGTAGTACGTGCCTCTTCTTCGTTGAGCCAAAAGTGCTTTGAAGCGATGATATTGTCCCAAAAGAATCCTCCCGGCTTGCAATATACGGCGAAATTGGCGCTCTCAAAGTCAGTTTGAAAGAACTCTTCCTCTGAGAAGGCATATACTACCCTCCAATGCGCTGGAGGTGCATCCAACACGTCCTTGATGTGGAGAACGTTCAAGTGCCACTCAGTCGTTGACAAAACTTGGCTGAGATGACTAATCTAGATATCACATCGCAAGTATGGACTCACCAAGTTTTGAATCAGAGCGAGCGCCACGCGTTAGTCGATGTTGTTCTGTTGATGTTATGCCCATGACAACATTATCTTCAGAAGAGGAGAGAAGGATGGGTCTCGCGGGTCCCGATCCACCGCAGCCAACATCTACTAGGTACGTGACATTACTCTCTTCTCCCGGTTGTACAAAAATGATCATGTGAGAGAGAGCGGTGTAGACAGGTATATCCAATGGTTCTTTGGTGAGGTTTACCCTACCAGAGCCAGTATAAGCCCTGGATAATTGGAGGTCTCATAAAATCACATGATTCGCTTCTCTTGATATTATGCATACCGATAACCCAGTCCACAAAGCATTTGGTAGAAAAAAATGTTCAAGCCGAAGCAATAAGATCCTTGACCTTCAACCGCGATTCTCTGATACAGACCCTCAGCACTAATGTCCATAGAGTGATCGGCTGAACTGGGAGAGCAATGGTCACACACAAGACATATACTGAAGTTTAGAATGAAGTCTCACTAATGCATCATTGTGTTCTCATAAGGAACAGCCACGAGAAAGAGGCGGTTTATGAGAATCAGATTTTCCAATGTTGCTGGAAATCGACCGTGTGTAATATCGTCGTCAGACACAAGGTACGGAAACTTGATGCTCGAAAGCCACTTTGTGATTTGCCTAGGAGAGTAGGCAGAAATTCCACGTTTAATCATATATCCATCTGTCAGAATGCCATTCTTATGTCGGACCAGATATGACATCGTGGAGAGAGAATGAGAAATGATCACGGCGTACACTAGCCGCTAACAGCTTGATCTGCCGACTGGGGACCCGCCGATTGCGTGGTTCATAGTATCCAGATCAATATCATGCTTTATATAGATATCTTCTTTGGTGCTTCTTATGTGTACGTAAGAAAATTTGACAGTAGAGCATACTATGCTCAACCGTGCAGTCGGCAGGCCCCCCTAGTCGGCAGGGTCACAAATTGTCACTGGTACCTTGATGACAAATGAACCTTGAATCTGAGGCTCCGCTCAGCCACTGGTGGTCTACTATCACCAACTGGGTGTTGCAAAATTCTGAGCAAATCAACGATTATAGTAGATCGGAGACACCTTTTTCTGATCGAACTTGAGGAATCACTAGACTAGTATTGTAGCTAGACACTTATCAAGTTGCTTTTGTGGTAGAGTGGTGTGGAATTCCTTCGGAAGGAAGCCGAATGTCGAGGACCCAAAAACAGGGAGTTGCAAAACTTTTGTCACGGTGTGTCACACTGCCGATTGTATCTCCGCTTCGGCACATGTTAACGCAACTCAAGGATGAGGACATCGCGAGCGCAGAATCAGGTCAAGATTATGAAAAACATAGTACAAATTTGTAAGAAGATATGTAGGTAGGCAATTATATATGATTAAAGTGAAGGGCATATAGACCACAGATTTGAGAAATCGAAAGTGAACTTCAATCAACAAACCGCGACCGTGACACGACGGTGCTCAGCAGAACAAGCGGATTTCCAATTTGGATCAAACAGAAATCACACAGCATCACGCTCACACAAGTTCATACTCTACACTCCTCTCAAGGATATGAGGTACCTTAAAACTCAGGTCAGGCCTTTGTTATGGTGTAATGAGTCTGTGCCCAGCAGCTTGAGCCAAATTACAGGCTAGAGATTAAGCCTGAGAGCAGTTTTGCCAGGAATTGCATAAATTTGACCATTGATCAAGCAATCGCAATACAGTACCAAGCTAAATTCACACCAAATTCAAGATCCAAAGTAGACTAATATAATTGAACTAATATCCAAGAGGATCGGATATAGAGTTGTCACAATCTTTGGAAAAACTGCATTTTGCAACTCTCTATCGTTTTGCACACCACTACACGTGATAGTATTGTGTTTTGGCATCAAATCAGCTTGATTGCTTGCTCCGGCACCTTCGGCAGACGTGACAAAAGAGTGACAAACCTCCAAGTCGGCATCGAGAAGGAACTCAACGAATACTCCATATTTCTGCCCCATTCAAGTTCTATTGTCTTTAAGCATACAATAGACACGATCATGTAGAAAAATAACAGAGAAAACAAGGGAGGTTACAAAGAGATCAGAGGGTGCCGACTAGGGGGGCCTGCCGACTGCACGGTTGAGCATAGTATTTGCAATGCGTTTCCAATTTCTTGTTAGCCTGATTTGAGTGATGTGATGACAGCCCGATATGGGAGGGTGGTAGAGCTATTGTTCGTTTCACGTCAAAGGTCAATTGCAAATATGCTCTAGTACGGACTCGGCAGCCCGAAGATCGATCACAAACTTCAGAACGTGGGAGACACTGGAGTCAAGTTTCGGCGTTGCCGTCGGAACCTCTTGTCTGGCCACTTTTCATTTCAAAGAAGTTTCCGTTTATCATGTCGCCTTTTCCTATTCCTTGACAATCAGTGATGAGAAACTAAGCTTTAAACTGCTAAAGATTTATTAGTGCGCCAGTTTCTGGATTGTATTAGGTACATACATGCGGTCTGAGTGGTCTATTTCCAGACGAGTGTGACAGTGAGAGCTCGAGCAGGCTGGTACACCGTCCAGATTACTGGGGCTTAGGGACGGTCCGGTAGCTGTCTGGGTTAGACGCTGCGTGCTGATAACTCAATGGAGAGATGATTGCGATTTACAGCAGTGGATTCGAGATGGATTTGAATTCAAAGTTGAATTTTGTCCAGAGCTGACTGAAATCAATGGCTTTAACTTTGGATCAGTATGTTCGCAACTACTCACGACAGCCAGGAGCTCGGTGCTGGCTTTCCCCCCAAAAAACTATGTAGGCCATTTTTTCGCACAGGAGGTAAATAAAAGGACTAACCATTTATGTCATCAGTCAATATAGCATCACACGGTCGTGTCGCGTGACGTGTCGGCATTGTTTCTTCATCAACCTCCGTAATTTATTTCATGGTACATAATCTGCTCCTGCTCTTATCCTTGTTCCCCGTCAAATATATTGTATCAGCACTTGAAGACTCGTGGAGGTTACCTTAAATTTTTTTCGAACTGTAGGCTTCACGACCCAACGTTCTTGGTTTGTCGTGTCATTTGAATCAATTTCATGATGCCTTACGGGAATAACAAACTCTGCCGATGGCAGCCCATGCCATGCACAAAAATGTTGTATGTGACACCGAGAACACTACACTAAGCTGCAATTTACTGATATGACTGAGAGTGGACTTCAAGTTATACGTATACCATTTGATCCTTCCCTTCACTTCAACAAAAACCACCGATTTGGTTGGTTTTGCTTCCAGAGTCACCTCTTCAAAACTGAAATCCGCCTCGAATCTGCTGCTCTGAAATACGTATAGCTTGGCCTCGAAACCCCATATGAAAGAGACATTTTATGTTTTGAGATGGATTTGCCCAGAAGGATGCATTTATCGCATGTTGCTCCAAGGCATTTTCTGCCGATTCGGCCAAAAATCCTCATCAGGAGCTCAAATCCGCTTGAAATGGCTATCGTGATATCGGATTTCTCAGAGATGACAATTATACATCACATGAGTTACCAACCAACATTTCCGATTCAACAAGTAGCGTGCAGTGTTGGAACACTGTTGTTATTATCAAGGAGAAAGTCGAAACACTATTATCTACTACATTTGTTGGAACAAGGATATATACTTCAATGCTATCGTTCTCTTCCAGGTAAACAAATCATGCCTTCACCGTATGCCACTATTGGTGAGTCCCGAGAAGAGCTTTGGTTCGAGCAATCGAACTATATTGCTACGCACATTGCTGCTATGTGTTACGGTCAGTTTTTTGTACTTTTCTTGCAGTGTTGGGTAATTGTTATCATTCGACTACACAATAGGCGCGCAAGTCACGGTGTCCTTTATCGCCGGTTATTGTCACGATACACACGTGACCATTACCATACCATAGCCCGACGTACTTAGAATAACTCTCTAGTTTGATTCATTCCGTTCTAGGTACGTTACAATACGCTGAATATTGTTCCATATGAATACAATTCCGTTCTAGAGTCTCTTGTCGTGCCGCATTGCAAACCGCTGACAAGAACCTAACACTTGAATCAAACTACAATTTTTTTTTTTTTTTTTTTTCGCTCGGCTCCAGAATGTCCAACGCGGATCCGGCAGAGGAAGCGACAACCTCATCTGAGGAGCGTATCGCAAAGATGGTATTCGACGCCTTGCAGACCGAGCTTGCAACGCAACTATGGACCAGCCTGGCCGAGGTACAAGGCGGGTTGGAGGCGCTGGCGGCCTGTGTATCGCAGATGGAACAGGTTGGCCACGGCGCAGGCCCGCGACCTAGCATCAACCCCCCGGAAAAGTACGACGGGGCGTCCAAGTCACTGGTGGACCAGTTCATCAGCCAGGTCGAAGCGGCGGCGGAGTTCAAGGTTTTCCGCAATGGGCGCCAGAAGATCTTGTGGGCGCAGTCGTACCTAACGGGGGCGGCCCTCGCCTGGTCTTGCGTCATCACGATGGGCGCAGACGACCCGACTGTGAACCCACGGCGCTTCGAGTGGGCTGCTTGGCTTGATGACTTCAAAGCAGCCTTTGGCTTGCGTGACCCGGCCCAGGACGCGCTAACCCGCATCGGGTCTCTGCAGCAAGGTTCGAAGTCGATTACAGAGTACTGCACCGCGTTCTTTGAGCTCAAGGGCAAGTTGGGCCCCGCTGATGCCAATAGCGAGTATGTCAAGGACCGCTTTTGGAAGGGATTGAGTGCAGCGGCAATGGAGGCCCTTGTGAATACCGACTTTACGACCGCTGAGGAGGCGCGGGATATTCTGCTCCGCTGGGAGAGTAGACTGGCCGATATCGCTGCGAGGAAGAAGAATCAGTGGCACGGTGCGGGTGGATCGAAGTCTTCCAGCCCGACCCCAGCCCCGGCAGCTTCTTCAATGGGGGCGCGCGCTGCTAACCCCCCAGCACCAAGAGATCCGGATGCCATGGATGTGGATCGTGTGCAACGCAGTGCGGCCAGGAAATGTTTCAAGTGCGGCAAGACGGGTCATTTGATTGCAGAGTGTCCAGCATGGTTGGCTTCGTTGAAGGCGGCGGTATGCGAGGCCTTGGATGTGGAGAAAGCAGGGGGTAAGATGGAGGAGCCGCAACCGGCGGCGGGTTTTGTGTAGGGCTGCCTCACGCCGTCGCGACGGGTGCAGCCAGTCGGTTTCATGTATTGGAGCCTAGTAATAGGATTGAACTGCATGAACCACATGAAGCGACTACCTCTGAGACTATTCCACGCGCGGCTGTGATACACGCGCGTTCACCTCGCTCGCCTTACTCTGCCCTGGAGCTCCCGGTCACCTTGCACACCCAGACACCCGGGTCGACCACACCACTCGTTGTTGCCACTAGAGCGATGGTCGACTCTGGGGCCAGCTGCTGCTTCGTCAACCCACGCTTTGTTGCAGAGCAGGACCTGCCAACTATTCGCAAGGGACGTCCCATGCGCCTTTGGACAATCGACAATTCCGAGATCCACTCAGGCCTCATCACAGATGAGGTACATCTGCATGTTGTGGTGGGTGAACACCAGGAAACGCTCGTCTTTGATGTTGCGGACATTGGTGATGACAACCTTATCCTGGGTGTCAGCTGGCTGCGCTTGCATAATCCGTCTATTAACTGGGAGCGATCGACAGTGCTTTTTGAGTCGGCCCACTGTCAGGAGAAGTGTCTGCCGCAGGTAGCCCAGAGCTCGTTCACGGCGTCCGCACGAAAGGCAAGCATAGCGCCGGCACCATGGAGGCCAGTGGTTCCTGACCCTGTGGACGGGCTGCGTAAATTCAAGCTTGCCAGGACAAGAAATACAAGGCTCAGCCGTGCCCAACGCCGGCGTGCAGTGCAGGCAGCGAGGGCCTGTATCGATGACGTGATTTCAAGGGCCGAGGAGGCGGACCAAGGAACTAGCGATGCGTATCTGGAGCAGCAGTGGGATATGCAGTCTCACAGGGGGGTGACGGGCCCCCAGCTATTGCCGATGGAGGTGAGGGCGGCAGCAGCAAGTAGCGTGTCACAGGCGTTGGCAGAGAGAGAGGCAGGGTGGAGTGACAACACAAACCATTTGGTGGAGGAGATAGTCCCGGAGGTGTACCACGAGTTTCTTGACGTTTTTGACAAGACACGATCTGAGCGACTACCCCAGCATAGACCACATGATTTGGCCATCGAGTTAATGGAAGGCGCCCAAGTTCCTCCCCCTGGCAAACTGTACCAGTTAGCCCCGGCCGAACTTCGTGCACTTCGGGAGTTCATCGACGATAACCTGAGGAAGGGGTACATCCGCCCGTCAAGTGCTCCTTGTGGCGCCCCGGTCTTCTTTGTAAAAAAGAAGGATGGGTCCTTGCGCCTGGTGGTCGACTTCCGTGCGTTGAATGCTGTCACCAGGCCAGACGCTTATCCGATCCCCTTGACAAACGAGCTCCTTGACCGGCTGAAGGCGGCGAAGGTCTTCACAACGCTCGACATGCGCTGGGGTTACTATAACGTGCGGATCCGCGCCGGCGATGAGTGGAAAACTTCTTTTCGAACACGGTATGGCCAATTCGAGTTTCTTGTCATGCAGTTCGGCCTGCGCAATGCCCTGGCGGCCTTTCAGCGCATGGTCAACGAGCTGTTCCATGACCTGGTTGATGTGTATGTGGTCCTATACCTCGATGATATCATCATCTTCTCGGAGGACCCTGCCCAACATGACGGCCACGTTCACAAAGTCCTACGGCGCCTGCGTGAGGCGGACCTGTTCCTTAAGCCTGAGAAGTGCAAGTTCCGCACGGAGGAGGTTGACTACTTGGGCATGAAGATTTTGCCTGGGCGGGTGGGCATGGACCCCGTCAAGGTTACAGGTATCACTGAGTGGCCTGCCCCATGCAACGTCCGGCAGGTCAACCAATTTCTCGGTTTTTGCAACTTCTATCGCAGGTTTATTGAGAACTACGCAGCGGTCGTGCGACCACTGGAGTGATTGAAGGGGAAGACTGTGGCATGGAGGTGGGGAGTGGAGGAGCAGGCAGCGTTTGATGGCTTGAAGGCGGCTTTTGCTGCAGCACCCGTGCTGGTCATGCCGAACATGGAGGCGGCCTTTCAGGTGGAGACGGATGCATCGGACTTTGCGGTAGGGGCGGTGTTGTCTCAACAGGCAGAGGATGGTGAGTGGCGACCCGTCACTTTCTTTTTGAAGGCGTTGCAGCCGGCAGAACGAAACTATGACGTGCACGACAAAGAACTGTTGTCGGTCGTGCACGCATTTGAGGTCTGGCGGCCATACCTGGAAGGGAACCCATTTTCAGTCGAGGTTTTTTCAGACCATCGTAATCTTGAATACTTCATGACTGCTCGAGACCTCAACAGGCGTCAGGCTCATTGGAGCCTGTTCCTCAACCGGTTTGTGTTCCACATTCGACACCGCCCTGGCCGTTTGTCTGCAGGGCCAGACGCACTCTCACGCCGTCCAGATCATGAGGTCCCGCAAGAGGCACGTGATAACAGGGAACTGACAGTACTTGGCACGGATAGGGTTGCAAAGAGGGCAGTGGTAGTGTTGTTGGGGATGTGTGATGACTCAGAGGTGACGAGGAGGGTGGCGG
>JAGGAU010000037.1:0-73494 GCA_017657275.1 Termitomyces sp. T108 | reverse complement strand
CACTGCGACTACTGTCCTCCCCCTCCTGAACCGTGGGAATTTCGCGGTCAGGTGGTGGTGTCGGATCAAGAGAGCTTAAGCTGTGGTAAGATCAAACGCAAGCTATGGCCGAGGGTGCCGTGTATTCGACATGACTGTAGCTTGAGTCATTGACATGTACGTTATGGTCGAAGTGTTCTTCTATTCATGCTGAGAGACAAGACTGACAGCGTTTGCCAAGGCCTATCCTTGAGTCCGTTACGGGGAAGCATAAGACAGTAGGGTAAGTTTCCAGGCATGCCGGGGAGAGTCCAGACAAGCTGTCGGACGAACGAGACTTGTAAATGACCCTGGAGGGAAGAAAGAGGAATTTATGAAGGCACAAGTTACACAGGAGCTTTGAAGGCTTCCTATTCACATGCCAGAATCTCAGATGAAGTCTCATGCCCATCCATAGTTTGTTGGTACCTCTGAAGATGGTTGACACGAGAAAGCTGGCGCCAAAATGATCTCAAACTGATTGGGGGTATCACCAGATGGGGAAGACACTCACAATGACTTCATACTTCATGCAACCGTTCTGTGAAAGCGGAATCGGCGGGACAAGCCCTTGCGAGCGAATTGATGCTCAGGAATAACACTTACCCATGGCTGGAAAGGCAACAGAATCACAGGTAAGCCACGGATGCATGAAGCATCGCCTGGGTGAACCTCGGGTTTCAGATGTCTTGCGTCCCATATGTACAAAGCTTCTTGGGGACCCTGACGGTCACGGTACAGCCCTGTATAGCCTAAGTTCCTATTGGAGAAGTTGATATCTGTGGGGTAAGTGGAAGCGGTGATCGAGGAAGTCGTTTTATTACCGAGGGCTCACTAAGCTGACGACCTCAAAATTTGGATGCAGCACACGCTAGGACAGCGAGTTACTACAAAGAGGTGAGTAAGATCTAGACTAGCTTGTATAATACGGAATCTTATGTATATATGTCGCCTAGACACAGGATCTAGATCAGCGTATTGCTAGCTAGATCAAGTGCGAGAACGTTCGGCAGAATGCGAAACATAGAGATACTGTGCGCATGGGCTCCTCAACAACCACAGGAAAATCAATCAGAGAACGGCAACTGCTTCTAGTCCGTGCGAGAGGAGATGCCAATTTGCGAGGACACAAATAGAGTTATTGTATATTACGGATTCTCTGATTCATAAGCACGTGGATTGGAGTATATATACGCCATTCCAGACGAATACCCCTTCTTACCCATCCTTCATTATCTCCTCAGTCAAGTGTATATAGTATGTCTTCTAGCAACACAAATCCATCTGATTTCGTCAAGCATTCTGACCCCATTTCGATAAACACCACCGGCCGTCGTGGACGTTCTGTCTCAGTTTCTTCGGGCTCATCTAGCTCGGAGGGCTCTCCGCCCGACCTTCGTACCCCAGCCTCTGCCTCTGCCTCAAACCGTTCAAGCCTTCCGACTTCGGGAACATCACCCATCTTATCATACTTTTTGGCCCAGTCGCCGACTAAGTCGCCGGCTAACTCAACCTTTCCTTTCAGTCGCAAATTTGGGCCACCTCCTGTATTCGAAGGTGATTTGTTTGATGCAATTACCGTTCACATGCTCAAGGGGTGTATACCTTAGAGGATGAGTCTGAAGTCCCCGTTGCTGCTCATGCTCGGAGGACGAACGCCGCTGTCGCGGGCCGGTTTTCACAGCATCAGCCGAATTCCATTCCTGATCCTCAGCTCGAGCGGGGTACAGGTCTTCTTCGAAGGCTTTCTTTAAGTAATGGGGCCTTTGTGAAGGTTAGTCTTTTCGTTCCCCTCAATCTCCCTCATACTTATTCATCTTATCATTATCAGCCTCCTGCCCCAAACGAAGGACGCCAGCCACCTTCTCCGCCTCCGAATAGTGCTGTCAGTCCCACGTCTAAGAGTATACCTTTCGTTCAAAACCCAAGGCCACGACGTTCTGCTACTATCAACGAGGGCACAAAGCCTCATAGAGCACCTTCACCCATGGGTGAACGCATTTTGAAAGGCCACTTTGACGGTTTTAATTAATCACTCAACACTCATTCCATCTCATTCCTTCCTTCAACGCTAGGAAAATTCCTTGATGCGTCTTGGGGACCCTTACGTCTCTTCGTTCCCAGTGCCATACCCGCAATTATACATCAGCTTCTTCGCGTGAAAGGACTAACCATCAAGGCATCAGTGTTCTTCCTTGCTATTAACCTCCAACCCACAATTGTATCACTATGCTGCACATTCATTTCTTGGTACGCTAAGCTTCTTGAGCATATGACATCTATCTTTCCTCGTTTCTGGTTTCGCAAAAGTAAAGACAAGTACGTACTCACTTTACCGATTCTCTGAACTCGTCTTGATACTGTAATTCTCAGGAAATTTTGACACGTGGACGATTGATATTGTCCTTTCGTTCTCTCTCGCCATGTGTAATATTGTACAAAGTCACTGTATGTTAATAAATTATGTGTAGAATTCGTCCCGTCATAGGCACTTGGTCCATAAAATCAACTGCCACGCGAGTATGTTCACCGCGGAAGGAGTAAGTGGTCCGGTCTTACGGCCTATGCGGCGGTGCGTGCAGCCAAATTTACTACGGGCATGGGACGTTTCGAGAACACGATCTTCCGTTTAACCAAGGCTATTATATCCCACTCCACAGCAGTTGTGGAAATTGTTTGCTGATCCTCCTGACCACGATGCGACAAGATTTCAACATCCTCGTCATTCTCGTCTTGCCGTACTGCCCCTGCCCCAGAAAGGGTCACATTGGACGCGGTCCGAGATCGGAGGAGAACTGCAAGTGGCTTCGCAATGTTAGCTATTTTTCCCTCCAACAGGTGGTGTCCAATGAGCAAGGTACATTTGTTCTTATCAGGGTGTTTGAGAGGGAATAGTATCAAAGCAGGAGACCAAGGGCATACGTTAGAAGTCTTACAAAGTGTGATGACTCGCGGCGAAAAGAGCTTACCGTGGCTGCATCGACCTTGAGCTTACCTACTAACTTTCCGTCCCGCTCGCTGGGATGATTAGACTCCACCTCAAGGGCTCCTTGAAGCTCGATGAGCACGACCTCGTCATGCGATATTTTTGCGAGTCCTGGGGGAAGCTTTGGGTTTGAAGACGAAGACGCCACATTAATCGGTATAATCATGATGGATGTACGAGAACGGATACGATAGGAGAAGCAGCTCAGATATAGTTGGTAGATGACTCAGGAGTGGGAGAATGCCGTCAGAAGACGCGACGCGTTATTTGTTCCGTGTTTACAGCGTCAGTCATTTTCGTGGACATCCGTCCACCAGACATATAAAATGTTTAATTTTATTCTACCCGCCACAATCTCCACTATAATTCCATAAACTCGAGGGTGGAAAATCACCAAACTCCCAACTAAAGCATTCCTGATAAGACATCAGGGTGCTTGTCAACTCATTGACTGGGATAAGCTTACAACACAATCATCTTCAGGTTTAGGCTCTGGAACCTCTCTGCCTATCTCCACACTCGGGGCCCAGGGTTCGGAAAGTAATTTTTCAACAACGTTGGCAATCGCATGGGTACGAACGTCTACTGCCCATGACAAATTTGACACCGTGTCGTAAAAGATTGTTTTACCAAGATGGCATCTGGTACGAAATCATAAATAACAGTTGACTTGGACAGGTACCAAAGATAAAGACTTTGTTTCCATGGCATAACCAGCGAGCGCGCAGGATGACAGCACCCCGTTACAAGTTCCCATGGCTATCGGATCGGCGGAGTGATAAACATGTGTTATATGGAGTGTAGAGGGCTGTATGGGGGAGCTTGAGTGTCAGATAGCGATCATTGTAGAACTGCAGAACCCACTGGAGAAGGTAGATGCAGGCGGCGCGCCGCCATCCGTTCTCCGGGTGATTCGAAAGCGACTGTCGGAGCGCCAAAAGTTGCACCCAGTAGGCTGGCAAGAGCTCCACCCAGGGAGTGCCCGATGACCCAGATGTTTGAATCTGGGCTGTAGTTGGTCAGGACTCGCCTACCTTGGAAATTCCGTGAAGTATGACCTACTCACTACATATAAGTCAGGTTATTGTATAAATTCTGCAGATGGATAGATCACTTGAAGGATGCGTCAAACCTCGTACTCAGATCCACTTACCGTTCCAATAGGATAAAATAGACTCTCTTCTATCAGCGCCTTGTCTAAGCATCCCGTATCACATTTCCACCCCCCACGATAACATCCACAAACTGTTGTCCAAGTCCAATCTATGCGCGCGCAACAACAGCTAAATAGAAGGTTGTCGTTGAATTTATCCTTCTTGGCCGTGGGACCACCGCCGCCAAATATACCAGCAGAAGTTCCCTTGATAGACAAAATTACAGTCTTGTTATCGGGAGTCGCGAAGACGTGCCCTCGAAAGCCATCTGCGTCAGGTTCCCATCCAAAGGGGTAACTCTGAGATGGGGAGTTTCGATAGTAGTGAATCCGACTCAGAGAGCAAGGCTGACTCACGTCTTTCCAACCTTTTCCGAGATCATACCACTCGGGATCGTTCGGGAAAACATATGCGTTGTTAGTCATCTTTGCAAGTTCCAGAAGTGTTTCTCGACTCTCCACATCTGGACCAATGATCTCTTCTTCATCCCACTGAAATGGTTCGCTTTGGCCGAAAGACAACGGATGGGTACGTGCTTCATAGAAGTCCTGAAAAGATCGCGGCCGGAAGGAGGTTATTCTGCGCGGCTGGATCGTATATGGATCCGAATTTAATCCCTTAGGATGGATATCTACAGTTCGTGGTGGAACATCAGAAAATGCAACGTGTGCAAATCGAGAAACGGCATGAAGGTGTCGTAATTGAAATTGTAAAGCATGAGCAGTGGCGTCAGCTTTTCCTTCACTAAACCGTATGTCATTGAAGATGCCGAAGAGAAAGACGAGAAGACTCGTCAGAGTAATTGGGAGCATGAAGCATTACCAAGACTGATGGAAGTATAGAAACGAATTATGTAGCCGAATACCACATGTACGTCACCCCGATCGACCCCACAGTGAACTCAGAGACACAGCAACGAACAAAGTTATGTTACAGAAAGCGAATGGTAATGTAATACACATTAATGTACTGGGATATTTCTAGAACATTGTCAACATGAGACGAATTAGTATTCAGAAGAGTGTTCCAGAGTATTATCAAGCGTCCAAGCGGAGCAGCGAATAAAGTCTCAGTCTATGTGACATGTTCTGCGTACTCAAGTAGAAACGCTGAGATTCTCCATTGCAAGGCCAAGAGGGTCGACGGCAGATACATTGGCGTTAAGCATGGGTGGCTGTGAGTGGGAAGCAGAGCCGAAAAAGACCTCGGGGCTGGTGCAGGCGGCCACAGCACGCCTCATGTGGGAAGTCATAAATGTCAATCCAACCTGATAAGCAGCTAGAAAAGAATCCATGGTCATGAGGGGCGTCCGAGGGAACACGATTCACACATACAGTTCATCCACCCAAAGCCCTCGCGAGGAACCATCTTGAAATCAATTCCTTGATTACCATATTCTGCGTCTACCAGGTGGGAGAGTTTAACCGCATCGAACTGCGAACAGGGTAGGTGTCAGTTATGCATGGAATACTGGAAAGATGTGCACCTTTTCGGGTACGACACCGTTAAAATCTACGAATGCCGTTGTCATCCTGAAACGTTTTAAAAAATCAACTTTCGGTGCAAAATACTGCACCCACATGTAGAGGAATCTGTACGCGAGGCGTTGCGCTTCTTCGAGGTAACCGTAACGCTCGAGCCCAACCCAAATCATGATTTGATGAGGTGGCCTGTCATAAAAATGGTATCGATGATCTTCCCTGGAGATACTGTACCGAAACCACACACCATGCATAACTTTGAAGGAGGCGATCAGACGCCGTCAATCTGAGAAGGAACAAACTTACGGATAGTCCCATTGTCTATTTGGACGCTCCAAAGAGATTTTGCCACGAGATTCCTCCGTTCCAGAGACAACTCCGCCGAGTACCTCGAACTTTCTCAGAGACTGCGTCCTGTAGAGTTCTTGATCAGAAACTGTCATGTACATAGATAACGTGACAACATACACAAGCTTCCAGCACTGCTCGTCACTCGCACATCCGGCCCAGAGTGGCCAAAATGAGGTAACACTCTCGTACAGGATCTGCTTTTCCTTTACGGTATCATAATCGAAGAACAGGTTCTTCTGTTCATTCCAAAGATACTTATCAATGATGCTTTTCCTAAAATCGGCTCTATCAAACCACTCATCGCTTCTCTGCACTCGACTCCTCGAGCTTTCCCTGTGAGGGTTAGCATACGCTTCCACGGAAGGGGGGAATGGAGCCAGATCGAACTCTTCCTCCAGTTCCAGTTCGTCGTCAAAGATCTCCCGGATGGCGGTACCGATATCGACCTCATATTTAAACAACAAGGATTGCAAGTCGATTGTGCCGAGGTTGGCACAACGTTTTTCGAACCGATATGTGGTATCGTGGCCTGACTCGCGCACAGCACGGTCATGGAGGAAGTATTCATCAAGCTTAGGCTCCTTGATTACGCCATCGTTGTATTTCTCGCTGAACTCAAGGACGGAAATTCCGTGCTTGCGAGCGAAGGGTTCCAGGACTTGTGTGAAATGAGTGGCCTCAGTCTCGGGAGGGATACCAAGGCCATCGGGGCGATAACGCGAGAGACCGGTCTTAGGGTCCATGCGTGGTTCTGCGACCCAGATGGTATGATACTCCTTGATAGCGGCTTGGATAGCACGCTTGAGCCACTGACGATTAGCATCGACATCTGTACGGTCGAGCTGATTGTAGATCTGAAGAGCCATGTCGGTAAGGAAAGGTGGCTGGGTACGACAGAGGTAGTAACTACGGCTGCCGTTTAGGATTTTGCCGTAATGCTTGATCTCGAAGATGAAGTGGTCGACCATGCCCTTAGCCATATTCACCTGGCCATCAACGAGAAGGCCGAGCGCTATGAAGTACGAATCCCAGTTGTACAACTACAATCAAAAACAACCCAGTTGAGGTCGACCACTGGCAAACAATATTATAACGAACCTCGTTGAAACGTGCTCCCGGAACGATGAATGGAATACCTTTGAGTGTCTTACCGCCTTTTCCATCATCAATTTCATTCATTGCCAGAGCCAGAATACCAGGTTTAGAATTCAAGCTCTTGACAAAGGCAGGGTCATCAGGTTTTTCAGGAAGGACCTGAACATCGAGATTCATATGAGGCTTCTCCCTTGCGACTTTCCTGTAATACTCGGCCATGGCGGGCTCTCCATGAGGAACATAAATACGGGGGTTTATGCGTCCAGTGCGGTTCTTCGGGTCGGCGGTAATGATTTCAAGCCCATCGCCATCAATGCGGCGCGTCAGGGAGTGCCAGAAAGAGTGTTTAATCATACGCGACAAACGATCTACTGGGTTTTCTGTCAAACGTGCTTCATCAAGAACGATCCGCTTCCTGTTATGATCGCGGGCCAACGCCAGCTCTTGAAGCAAGTTTGATAGCATATAGGTACCCTGAGTATGGTCAGCAAGCGGGACTAGACTTTGTGGGTTAATTCACATACACGAATGTCAAATGTTTTGAACCCGTTGCTCGTCGCCGTGCCCAACGCCATCATCTTCGGCCCAGCATCGGTAACACTAATTTGAAAGTCACCATCGGTGTCCTCTTGCTCAAGAACGACGCGAATAGTTTCCTCAACATCAATCAAAAAGCGCCGAGGACCAGTGACGCTCTTTTCATCGTGGGATAAGCGGCGAGGCCGAAGATGCCAGTCTTCCTCGAAAGCGGGGGCTTTCTTTGGCTTATAGCCATGAATATGAGACTATAGGGAACGTTAGCCAATTTGAACAATGAAAAGACAGGACGTACAGTGCTGTAAGTTCGAGAACGAGTGTATGAGTCACCCCCTCCATAGTAAGTGGCAGCGTCAACATTTGTTGGTCGTTCTTCAACAAACGACACTCCAGGAGGATGATTCAAGGCAGGGGCCATTTTACAAATGTAGTGTTGGTGGTAAAAACACAAGTTGAATTTATGTATTCAGTTGACGTCGACTAGAGCGCTAATTCCGGGCTACAAACGCGGCCAAAGTGGCCGTCAGGGGATGAATGTTGTAACAGATGACAAACCCTCAAGCTCTCAGGCCTCGAGTTCAAGCCTCGAGATATTGTTTCACAGCTGCTCACTTGAGTACCGGCCGACAAGAACCCCTTTAGAAGTGTTGTGGATGTCTGCAGAGGTACGGAAATAAGGAATCTGTTTCCTGACGGTCCTCTTTCTATTTCATCAAACTCGGATCGCGGCCGCGTGATGTACGTACACATCAGAATTATGTTACTTTGCCCCAACAAAATGAAGTTTTATGCTTCCTATTCTCTCGTGGAGCGCCTGACTCCATCTCACTCCAAAGTCTCCTGCTAAGAGTCGACTCTCACTCCAAGTCTCCTGCTAAGCTGAGTCACTCTTCCCAAAGAGTTCTTCATCATTTGCATAAATAAATTTTCAATGTCCAATTTCCCGTCCATTAGCCGGTTGCTTTGGAGGCTAGAGTTTCGAGGTTACGTTCAATATTTATTGAGGTCAATCACTCTGACTGAATAGAGAACGATTTGGATGGGACCGTTATGTGGGTCAGAAGTGTAAATTTCAAAGTCTACAGGACAATGTACATCATGGTTTTTACCATGCCATGTAATTTTGGTTTCTGTGAAAGCAGCTGTATATATGTCATACCGACTCGGTGTACAGAAGAACTGATAGGGAGCAACTGCTCCTGATAACGTATAAGAGAACAATAAGAAGAATCTATTTCAAGTTACCTCTGAGAATGCAGGGTATATGAGGAAAGCTGGTGGGAGATCAGGGATGCAATCTGTCTCATGATCTGTGCCGTTCACCGGGGTTCGAGGACGTCAAGAACAGACTCCAAAACAACTTTGGGTTGCAAAATTATCCTTTGTTCGAGATTCGCATCACCGAGAGTCTCTGAGGACTCGTTTCCTCGCAGACGTGTGGTGCATCGTAGGCCCAACTCCGTGGTAGCGATGATGGCGCCGCGCGAAGCGACATAATCTCCAAAAGCATCAGACATTTTACTTGAATCAAATGATGCACTGAAGTTGACAGAAATAACATCGAAACATGTGGACATGATCTCCTCTCTGGTCACTCGGGCTAGTCGTGTCACAGAGTTGGCTATGCGTCGCACTTGGTCACCAAAACGGAGCCGAAGGCCGTCTTTGGACGATGTTGCGCCGTTTTCGTAACTGAGGCAACCAGCGACAGCGAAGATATCTGATGACCATCGGAATATTGTGTCAGACAGGTCATTGATCGATGATTCAGCTAAATGAGCGTGTATGGTGTTTATATGCCGATGTGTGAGTGCCCGCCATTTTGATGCTGTTGGCTGAGCTTCTGCAGCGGATAGTCGGTAATAAAAACGTGAGAGAAAAATGAGCGAACGTGCCTGCTAAAGTTATACGAGAATAAAGTCGCGAAAGGACAGTATCAGATTTTGAAGGCAAACCCATGCAGAAGGAAGACAAGGCTCGGGTGATGCACATAGTCACACATCCTTGCAACGCGAGCTGGACTAGGATAGGATCCTGCGAATGATCTCTATTTGAAAGTATTCGTGAAAGGTTGGGACCAAGGCGGGACGATGTATCGTGCATCGCTTGCACAGACCTCGCCGAGGAGGGACGGGAATCCCTAACAAAGTTGCAGAGTTCTGTTGCAGAAGCCGCGAACTGCAAAATCTCGGAATTAATATCGTGAACGGCCTGGAGAACTTGTGCTCCGGACCAGCTATCTGTCCTGGTCAACCACAATTCAGCACTGCGCATTCGCGCGCGCTCTTCCTCTGAGCTGGCGAGCAGAAGCGCTGTATCCTGGTGTGTCGGTGTAGACCTGCCGTTCCTGAGCGGACTCCCCGTCCTTCGCATGTCCATCGAACTGTGCCTTACTAGGTCTTTGTGTGGCAAAGGAGTGTTGGTTTGAGGCCCAAGGTCGCTAAGTCGTCGTCCAGAGATCATACGGTCTTTTTCCTTCTCCTGCCTCTGCTTCTCGAGTTCAGCATCCCTAGCCCTCAACATCTCCCTCGTTTCTTTCAACGTCTTCTCCAGCATTCGACACCGCTCCTCTAGTCTGGCGACCTCCGCTTGAGACTTTGCCAACTCGCGTTTGGCAGCATCGAATTCACGTCGCATGGAGAAGGGAGCCAGACCTGAGAGAGAGCTTGTCGGTGAATGACACGCGGCATCCAACCTTTCATGCAATGGGGCGCACTCTCTGGACCTTGATTCAGGAACTTCAGGACTTGTGGACGAGGGTGGAGTTGAGGGAGAAGATTCGGAAGCTTGAGCTACGGGAGACCAGGTTGGGCTATGGGACAAAATGAACTCTGTAGCGTTGTCGTAGAAATTTCTGATGTTCAAGTTAGCGAGCGAGAGCATGTCGAGAGGCCGACAAAACCAAACACCGCGATAATCGCTGATTTGGTGCCTCTTTACAACGACAGGGGGTGCGGTATTTGATAACAGAAGGTCAAATGACGTGGCGTATCGAGAACGTGGCCTCCAGAAAGGCCGAGAAAGCCGAAAATGAACGTGGTGAAAGCAGGAGTAACAGAACTGCAAATTTCGGGGGCAGCACGCTGGCGCTCAGGGGACTGTGAGCGTGAAAAGACCACGAGGAAGGCACGTTGCCAGCGTGGTAGCCGGAAATTGGGAATTTGGATATTATGAATGGTCCCAATCAAACACGAGTTCGCCTTTTTCCCTTTCCCCTTGTATATTACGCGTCTGTGGCCTGTGGCTTTGGCCACCGCATAGTGCCCGTAGATGGTCAACATGAAGTCTGCAACCGAGAACCGCAAGCCCTACAGCGGGCTCACACGGTCACTCGTCATTGCGATCGATGTTGGCACCACCTTTAGCGGTGTAAGCTGGGTCATTCTCGATTTTTTCATTCGCTAATTGTCTGCTTGTGTTGCGCTAGGTATCCTATGCAATTCTCGAACCGGGTGAAATCCCAAAGATCCTTGGTGTCACTCGGTAAGTTCTCACTCGAAAGCAGGGTTCATTCACTCAACCTTTGTTACAGATTTCCTGGGCAAGAGCATGTTGCTGGCAACTCCAAGATCCCTACCGTCATATATTACGATAGACAAGGCAGGATAATGGCCGCTGGCGCGGAAGCAGACTCGTCCTCTGTACTTGCCCAGGCAGAAGACGAGGGCTGGATTAAAACCGACCTGTACGATACCAAACATACTCAGTAACGCAGCCTCATTTGATTACATCCATCAGATTCAAATTACGGTTACGACCACGAACGATGCAGTTGAACATGAACGGCATGCGTCTGGGCCCTCTTCCCCGCAAGAAGACTGCTGTTCATGTGTTTGGCGATTTTTTGGCATATCTGTACCGATGCACTCGCGACTTTATCACCGATACCCATGGGAATGGTGCGCAGCTTTGGAATGCTGTCGAGAATAACATACAATTTGTTCTCTCTCACCCTAATGGTTGGGAAGGCCCTCAGCAAAGCAAGATGCGGAGAAGTGCTGTGTATGGTGGCTTGATACCAGATACAAATGAAGGAAAAGCAAGAATACGATTCGTGACCGAGGGTGAAGCTAGTCTTCATGCTTGTGTCCTGAATGGTCTCGCAGCCGACGTTTTATTAGTATGCCCTTTGATCATCCTTTCCCAAACTATGAATTCATTACGCTGTAGAACCCCTCAAGACATGGCTTCCTTATTGCTGATGCAGGTGGAGGCACACTTGATATTAGTGCGTATGCTATTCGCGGGACCGCCCCGCTTGTAATGGAGGAGATTGCTCCTCCGGACTGTAAGCATCCCAGATGCTACAAAAAAACTCGACTTATATTCTCACAGGTATTTTTGCTGGATCTGTATTTGTTAGCCGACGAGCTAGAGCATTTTTAGAGGGTAACGATATCCTGTCCAGTATAAAGTCTTCTGACACGTTTGTGTTTTTCAGAAAAACTCAAGGATTCTAAATATGGAACACCTGCCGCCTTAGACCATATTACTCAAAAATTTGACGAAACTACTAAACGACTTTTCCGCGACCGCAAGGACTTGCAATTCATTCCATTTGGATCACCGCTTGATAAGGATCCATCCGTCGGAATTCGAGCGGGACAACTAAAATTGACGGGGTGAGTCCTTTGTGATTTCTAAAGATTCGAATTCATCTTTGCTTTTCTTAGTAACGAGGGTTTGTAAACACTGTCTGAACTCTGGGACTATATATTAATGTCTCTTTATCTAGTCGCGAATCTTTTCGAACCTTCCGTCGATGGTGAGTGTGTAGATATTGTTATACACACTTGTCAACGATTTTAATTTTTAGCTGCTGTCAATGCTATTAAGAATCAAATAGAGGCATCTAACGGAATAATTAGGGTGAGTTACTCGCCCGCTTATGTATCTAAAGTTGTTGACATGTGTTCTAGTCTGTTTTTCTTGTGGGAGGATATGCCGCGTCACCATGGTTATTCAGGCAAGTTGATTGAATGAATAGGATTTCTATCGTTTTCTTACGCCCTTTCAAGCCAATTGCAAGAGCGGCTAGCATCGTTCAACGTCACCGTCAGCCGGCCAGACACTCAGACGTACGTGTGTCAATAGCGCTTGCTGTGTTTTTACCCTGATCGGTCTTTCAAGATCAAAAGCAGTCGCAGATGGTGCAGTTGGTTTCTTTTGTGATCACCATGTATCTGCTCGTATGTCCAAATTCATATATGGCGTCGAGTTTCTGAGAGAGTTGGATCCCTCGAATCCCGACCACGTCGCGCGGAAGGAAAGACTTTGCGAGTTACCATCAGGCCCAAAGCTTTTACCAGATGCATTTGATTGCATCCTCAACCGAGTATTACCAGCCCTATTCTCTTATGTCCAGGATTCTTAAGTGATCCTTCCAGGGTGTCAAAGTGAAAGAGTCAACAGTCTTTACAAGAAAATATTGCACAGAACTCACTAGCCTTTCTATGCTATCCGTCTTTGAAGTCGAAATCTGGTGTTATAGAGGTGGAAATGTGATCCCGGAGTGGATTGATAGACAGGCTGGTGAGAAGACGGATTTAATCCGCCCTTGTCATTGGCTAATATCTTATCCAACCCAGACGATTTCTCAACCCTATGTGTTGTGCGTGCAGACCTGTCACCTCTAAGTGGTAGTGCAGAGCCGAAAACTGGAAAGAACGGCAAGACGTACTGGACCATTGTATTCTCGGTCGAGATACACTTTGGTTTAACCGAATTCAAGGCTCGTATCAAGTGGGTTGACGAGGTAAGAATCTTTCCTCGTTTCAGTTTGACTTACGCCATTGATGAAATACACCTATTCGTCAGGGAAAAACGAAATTGTAAGTTTTCTAACCAAACAAGCTTTGATATCTATTGTTAACTTCGTGTGCACAGTGGGCCAGCGTCGATTATTTATAATGAACGTGGACATCGCGTTGAAGAGGAGGAACCTGACGCCTATCCAGAAGATGATGTCAACAACGCTTCCCCGCGCAATGATCAGTTTCGCTCAGAGCCTGCATCTCGAGCACGTACACCAGTTGAACCATTTTACCACCCATCAAGTAGCGAAGTTAGAGGACTTGAGTCATCTCCCGCAGCGCAACCTCCGACAGATGTCGCTTCAGTCCATCGCACACCTTCATCGAAAGGACACATTTCGCCTTCGCATACTGCAGCTGCGGATTTGTCTCGAGAACTCTCGCTCAACGTCGAATCCGAGAAGGTCGCAGAGCCAGCTGTGATTCGCGAGCGCACGCCATCTCTGGCACCAAGTCCTCTAGCAACTTCCAGCCCTGTGGTCCCACCAGACCTTTCACGTAGTTTCGAGCCGGAGGTGGTAGCATCGGTCGAGACAGCGAGCCCACGAGACAAGAAAGGTAAAGGGAAGAAAAAGATACCGACGACTCCTAAGGTTGAAGAGAAATTGCAACCGGTCGAGCCTATTTCTCCGGCAATTATTCCAGAGGTGGCACCTAAGGTCGAGGAAACCATCACACCACCTGTGGAACCTATACTTCCGCCTAAGACGCCTCAAGCAATAGGAGATCTATCGTCTTCACTCTGGACGGCAGATCCTGTGACTGAACAAGAGCCAGCTTCTGGTAGCTTGTGGGGTTCCACGTCTCCAGTAAAGGACAAGCTTACAGGAACGCCTAAAGCAGAAGAAGTTTCCGTCGCTACTGAGAAGCGCCTTAGCTCTGGATGGAGCTCAACTGCGCCGTCTGCGAAAGGAAAATCCGCTGAGTTACCTACCGATCCCATCGCATCCAAAACAACATCTCCTGTAATAAGTACTCCAGCCACGGCACCTGAACCAGCTATTGCGACTGAAGTGGCCACAGTGGTTTCTCCTTCAACACCGTCCCCCGCACTGACAGGGAAAGCGTCCAAGAAGGCCAAGAAGAAGGCTGCATCAGCATCCACGACCCCGGCGGCTCAAAGTATCGAGCCCCCATCCGTTCAAGCCGCCGACTCTCCGTCAGCAGCTGGGGTTGAAGATGCCCCTGTATCGGAAGTTCCTGACGGATCCACAAATGAGCCTGTCACTCCAGCTGCAGTCGAGGAGCCTATTGAAAAGCCATCATCGAATAGTCTTACGCCAATCGGTCTTCCTGAAGTCACACTTTCGACAAAAACACCAGAACCCACGCCTCTGGCTATCTCTGACGAGGTTCACGATACTACTTCTTCGCTCTTTGGTCCCGATACATGGGGAGCGTCAACCTCTGATGCTTGGGCTGCGTTTGATAAACCGAAAACGCCTCAGTCGCGCCCCAAAACACCCGTGGTCGAAGTTGCCAAGACCGAGGAAACCTCTTCAGAGACCCCGGCCGCTACCGCTCCCGAGACTAAATCCACTTTCGGTTGGGGTGCAGTGGCAAAAACTCCGTCTGCGGAATCTACCAAGTCGACAGGACTTGGGTGGGGTGCTTCTCCCATCAAAAAGAGCGCATGGGGTACAAGCGGTACTACGACTCCAATATCTACAACCCCTGGATGGGGTTCAACCTTTGGTTCCGCTGCTAGATCTCCATCCGTCAGGTCCGCATGGGGTAGTAAGGTCAATACTCCCACCACTGCAAATGCTCCCAGTTCACCATGGGGCGCGAAGCGTTCACCTACCGCGGAGAAGAAGGAAGACTCACAGGATCAGCCCAAGGATGAATCGAAGGAAGAGTTGAAGGAAGAGCCCAAGGAAGACTCGAAGCAGGAGGAACCTCAGCAAGAACCCAAAGACGAACCTAAGGGGGAGTCTCAAGAACCTCCACCACCCGCTGATACTGCTCCCGTAGACACAATCAAGTCTGAGACACCTACGGCCGAGGTGATAAAGACAGACGACAAGGTCCCCACACCGGAGCCTTCTGGTACAGACCCACCAGAAGCTTCTACGGTTCAGGAAACAGATATGGCGAAGGCCGCAAGTCCCAAACCTACAGAATCCGAGCTGAAAGCTGACACGCCGCAGTCCACTGAAAACAAACAGCCTACACCTCAACCATCACCGAAGCCCCTGGAGACTCCATTAGATTCAAATGCAGATGCAACAGTGGAGCCTGAAGCTAGCCCCGATCCTGTCACTCCGGGTGTGGAAGAGAATGACGTCAAAGAGGAAGAAAAAGAGACGAAGGCAAAGAAACCTGTAGCAAAGAAGAAGAAGAAGAAGAAGTAGAGGTTTTCCCCATAATTTCTTGGCTGCCTACAATAGTATTTGATATATCAGCGATTAATAGTCCCTACATATCTTGTTTCTTCTGAAATTTCTATAATCATTCGATTCATTGGTTATTTCTCCGTCCTTGATTCCAGATTTGGAAACTTTTACAGCCTGAGCTCATAGCAGAATTTGAGAATTAATCGCCCTTTGGAATTGCTACATAGTTGCGCATTCCTTCATTTCATACTAGAGTTCTTAACCTAAACGTCAAGGAATTGCCAGTCTATAGTTATTTTGTGCTAGTAGTGACGGAGAGCTCGCTGTATAATGGAATAATATTTCGGCAAGCTCTCATCTTGAATATAAAGATACACAGATAACGCAAGCTAGCACAATTTATACAACGATACGATGCAACGCGGATAGAATATTGTTAAAAGTGAACCAACATTTGCTGACATGCGCATTCTGGAAGGTAACAATGAGGCAGCTGGATGATTCATTTATCACGTGAAAGTATCGGACTTGGCCGAAAGAAACTCGGCCAAAACGTGGGCTGAAAGTTGTAAGCAACCACACCATCCTCGCTTGACACATTTCCATTTCTCAAGTCTTGAAGAGAACCTTCCACAATTTCGTCTACCCACTCCCCAAATAACACGTACCGCATCTTCTGTTCAGGCAGAGGATTCATGCTTCGACCTCCAATTGCTATACCAAAGCACAAAATACCTTCTTATTCATCCGTCAGTTTTGTGAGTCACTGCTTCAGGCGCAAACAACCCTAATACTTACCTTATTCTATCCTATAAAGCGTTGAAAAGTTTTTCTTTGCCCAGCATGGCTTCTGGAGTTGTAAACATTCGTCGCGATGTCGATGATAAATTTTATCGCTACCGGTATGTCCAGTGATTAGCTTGTGACCCTCTATGACTCAGTATCTATAAAAGTATGCCTATCCTTCTAACAAAGATTGAAGGCAAAGGAAATGGTATCAAGACAGTCATCCCCAACATGTCCGATGTTGCGAGGGCTCTCAGCCGCCCTCCAACGTATACCACCAAATTCTTCGGTTGCGAACTCGGAGCTCAGACATCCTTTGATGAGAAAAATGATCGCTACATTGTTAATGGCGCCCACAATGCAGAACGCCTTCGTGAGCTGCTCGACGGTTTCATCGACAAATTCGTTCTATGCAAGTCTTGCAAGAATCCGGAAACTGAGCTTGTCATCCTCAAGAACGGCAGAAACGAGAACATTATCCGAGATTGCAAGGCTTGCGGGGAGCGAACCGACATTGACATGCGACATAAGCTCACCACGTTCATCTTGAAGAACCCCCCTGTTAAGATCAAAAGGGGCAAGAACAAGAACACAGGTGATGCTGCTGGCGGTGTTGGTGGTGGCGGTGGCGGGAATGATGATGATGCTGGTCAGAGCGCAGACGGTGCCGAAAGCGATGATGAGCTGACGAAGAAAATCAAGGCTGAAGCCGCAGAATTGAATGACGATGCAGCCTTAGTGAAAGAGGATTGGTCTGCAGATACCTCGCCTGAGGCTGTCAAGCAACGTGTCAAGGCCCTTGAAGGAGCTATGGCTTCGGTTGGATTGGGTGACGATGAAGGCAGCGATGACGATGCCAACAGCCCATATGCCATTCTTGGAAAGTGGGTTGAAGATACCAAAGATACTCAAGAAGATCCGAAGGCATTCTCTGTTTCAATCTACAAAAAAGCGGAGGAGCTGGGTATTGAGAAAAAGCATAGGACCGTTCTAGTTCTCGTTCAGGCATTGTTCACCGAGGCCATCGTTGCTGAAATCAGCAAGTATGGACCTCTTCTTGTCAAGGTGTGTCTCGCCGTCTTTATCTTTCGTTCTCACTTAATGTCTCGATGGGCAGATGGTGACGTCCGAGAAGCACCAAAAGGCTCTCTTGGGTGGGCTCGAGCGCTTCATTGGCATTCTTAACCAGGACCTCGTACCTGCGGTTCCCAAGATTTTGATGGCTCTGTATCAGATGGATATTCTTGATGAGGAAGTCGTCGTTCAATGGGGTACCCACGTTAGTAAGAAGTACGTGGACAAAGAAACTAGCAAGAAGGTACGCAAAGCCAGTGAGCCCTTTTTAAAAGTGAGTACTTGAGATTTCGTGGGTCGAAAGGTGCTGATTTGCGGGTATTATAGTGGCTAGAGGAAGCGGAGGATGAAGACGACGAAGACGATGGCTGAACGAGTAAATTATCATGCATTGTGTTGTACATAAGGCTGCTTCTATCTTCGTAATCCTGTGATATAATTTGTTCATCTATCCGAACCCCTGGTCGGACTTATATACAGTGGACATTCCGTGTGTATTGATTCTCACCTAACGTCTTAAGAGTGCACAAAATTCCTACATACCGCTGCGATATTGTAGAATCATGTGAGTGCGTAGTGCAACAAGATAGGGCGGTTGTATATAAGTAAAACGTCCCTACATCACGTGCTGTGACTTAGATGTGACCCGCACACTAATCAGTGTCGCGTAGTGTATTTGTATTATACATGATCTCATAGACGTGAATTTCACCTATTAAGTCATGTTACTATCCTTACTAACTCTCTCTGACAGTACTCTACTTTTGTCCTGCCTGAGCTGCCTGTTTACCATCTAACCCTTGTTGTAATGAGAAATAGACGAGATTTGAATATATTATTTTAATAGCATCATCATAGCATACTTGGTACGCGACCAAATGTATGTAATACGGAGCCCGGTCGTTCAAAAAAGGTGTATACTAAAAATCGGCTTGAGCAGGGACCTAGACACCCACTATATTTAAAGGACTGCGCAAATAGAATCCTTGATTTCCATCTCTAAAAAGATGCTATCAAGATTTTTCGTGAATTTTCACACATGAATGATACTATAAACAGTCCTACCAGCTTCGCAATGTGGGTCACAACCTCTCATTGATCGCTCAGGTGTTGTAGAGCTAGCAATAGGATTAATCATTGGGAGTACTGTCAATGATGTCCAAAAGATCTTTGCTGCCTGGTAGGTAAGTTTTCTCAAACTCCCAAAGTTTAGTGGTATTGATGTTAGAATGTGTTCATGGAGGTGATAGAAGATGAGGCAGAAAGCAGTAACCGAGGAGAACCTTTGAGCTCGCATAGCATGGAGATTGTGAGCGCAGTGATTCCTGCTGCCTTGGGAGGACGGCAACATTTGTATCAATCTTTACTCATTGGAGCTCTGCTATTCGTTTCTGGCGACAGGGCTCTTGACTAGATACTGAGCTGACTCAGTATGGTATCTATATCACCGTGCGTGAACATAGTGGCTATCAAAGATTTTCGATCATCCACGTTTGTCTTAGTTCTGAGTGTGCACTTTCAGATGTTTGAGTTGAGTATTTGCTCGGACTAAATCATGTGAGTGCGCGTACCACCAGCGTTGTTTCTTATTAGCCTATTCTTATTAGCCTAGAATAGTGTCTCTGGCTCGGGTACTCCGAATCTTGGTATGATTTTGTCAAACCCCGACACTCTTTCAATTGGTTCCATCATATTCACGCTCGCGCTGTGGGTCTGGTTGATATGGAAGCAGAAGAGGCTTCTTGGTCATCATTCCGACGGTTTTTTCCCCTCGTTCTTCCGATGACTCCTCAATTTTCCAGAGTTCCAATTATTCTTGTTTTCTACATATGCACATCACTCTATTTCTTGTACAAATTCACCAGGACATGAGGACACGATGCATATGAAGACAAAGCAGTTCGGAACACGGGGTAAATCGGACCGCATAAATGACAGTGAGTTTCTGTAGTGTCTACATCTGGTTTTCATTTCGATGTCTGCATGAGTGTGGGTGTGGCATGATCAGTAACACAGGCGATGAAGGGTACCTCAACAGGCAGTGTCGAAGTCTACGCCGATGTACTTCTCTCATGACTTATAGAATGTGGTGGAGGATCTGGGTCTCTATGGACATGCATACAAAAATTGATGACATATCACCGGCGCTGAAGAACAGTCTGGACGAAAGTAGTCCAGATTCAGTCGTTTTGGGAACATGCGAGTTCGAGCAACTTGATCAAAGCCAATTTGCTATTGTATATTCAATTACAATGGAGTACAATCACGAGCACTTTTACAGGACACCTCATGACAGCCAACAATTACTGCGTGGTCATGTCTTCGTACAATCCGAATTGTCACCATAGCTGAGCAGTAGTTCCTCCATTCATAGAGCTCAAAACAAGTACATTTTATCCGTTCCCAACAGTGTGGCGCAACCATTCCATGAATTGTTCAATCAGCTTTCCGATAGTCCGGATCCAGTGATCACAGTAGGATACGAATAAATTCCAATTGCTATTTATGTGCCTATCCTTCCTTTGCGTAATCTTTCAGAACTGTCAGCTTTAAGGAAGCTTTGGCATGGATCATTGAGATTACACGAAAATAAGATTTGAATAAGTCTCTACAAAATTTGACGATATTGTAGTCTAAAGTAAGTCTAGAGTCCTCAGTCTCGGAAGAAGAACTCTATATTAACCTGTAGTCTAAAGTAAGTCTAGAGTCTACAGGTTGTATTAGTAACAAGAAAACAATTGTATAAGTAATTTACGTACCCTCAGTCTCGGAAGAAGAACTGAGGGTATAACCACTGGGAAGTAACTATAAGCCAATTCCGCAGAGCGGTGGCTGAGCAAACTGTATAGTCACGATCGACGACGATCGTGCCCAAAAGAAGAAAAAGGAGAAAATAAATATAGGGAAAACTTGAGTGCCCGGAAGGAGACCGGCGGGGCCACCGCCACAGCTGGGAGTTCTCTCAACAGATATTCAGCATATATCGTGGATTTTCCAAGGCTCTGCCTATTATGGGTTCCAGTTGGACTAAGAAGATGTAGTCGTTAGGACAAATTTGACATATTTAGGTAAACCGTGATGATTCCAATATCCCGTACGATCTTCGAGGAGCAAATGATATAAACTAATTTCTTCCGGGTAATTTTGTCTGAAAATGCAGATTGTTATAAGTTCAGCTAGATAATTAGAGGGGAACAGATATATTTGAGCTATCCTATCACCTATTTATGTGTAGAGTGTTTAGACATGGTTCCTTGGCTTAGTCTTGCATTGATGTACATACTAGAGCTACATTACATCATAGATTTTTACATTTGGGGATAGTTGTGAGCAAGACCTTTGACACACTTGTTGTCAAAAAATCAGGGAATGTCAGTGGACATGGTCTTAGTAATACTCGTGAATAATAGTCGTGAAATCGTCGCTAGCCTAAGTGTTGATAGTATCTCTAGTCTGAGTGTCCCCAGTGATATTGTTGCTGGACTACAGGCCCGCCGAGCGGGAGCCCAATCATGCCAGTATAGTTATACCAGTCATGACATATCCAAGTCTTCATCACATATCACTGCTCGATGGGGGAAAGACGTCCGTAGCATACATGGGATGCATCAATGTATGTCGGCTGTTCGCACGTGGACCGCGCCGCGGCTAATGTTGAACGTTGTTTGTTCTAGCATCATTGAGACGCGTCGAGGGAACCAAACACTAGTACCATCGCGGCCAACAGCACCAGTCCAGGTTTACAGTGACAAGCAACAGCCATGGCCGACGTTGTAGACTCTATGCTTGATCTGATGAGGCGACTGCCTCCGACTCGAACCGAGGAGAACGTGTCTGCACTCCTTCGAATCGCTCCAGATTATGCCGACGATCTCTTGGGCAGCGTTGATCAACCTCTCCAAATAAAGACGGATCGCGCTACTGGAAGGGATTATCTGACTTGTGATTACAATCGTGATGGAGAGAGCTACAGGTACAAGCCTTGAAGAGGCTATGTACTTTTATTGTGAGGGATGTCCTTACCTATGCATTCTAGGTCTCCCTGGTCAAACGAATATGATCCTCCGCTAGAAGACGGGACGGTACCGACTCCCAAGCTCCGCAAACTTGAAATTGCAGCAAATGAAGCATTTGACACCTACAGGGAATTGTCCGTATCTTTCTGATGTCTCGTTGCAGGCCAAGAGTTTGCTTACCGTTCGACAGGTATTACGAAGGGGGAGTATCATCCGTGTATCTATGGGATCTTGATGATGGTGGTTTTGCTGGCGTCGTATTATTGAAGAAGAGTGCGTCTTGAACACTCACGAACCAAATTCGGCTGTAACTCATCGGTGTTGGTCTATAGCTATGACTCCAGCCGCACCTTACGAACCTTCTGGCTCATGGGATTCGATACACGTCTTTGAGGCCGCTGAGCGAGGCCGGCAGGCCCACTACAAGCTTACATCAACCATCATGCTTCAACTTGTCACTCGGAGAGGGGCTGATGAGTCTGCGGACATGGAGAAGTCTGGAATCAAGAGAGACTCAAAGGCTTCAGAAGGTTGGAAACGAGATGGAGAAATTAGTTTGAGTGGCAGTATGACACGACAGGTAAGTTGATATCAGTCCAAATGAGCAACAACCTTATTATTTTAGACTGATCAAGATTGGCCAATACAAGATAGCTCCTCGCACATCACAAATACCGGAAAGATGATAGAAGATATGGAAATTAAAGTGCGGAATATGCTGCAAGAGGTTAGTCAATGATTACACGTCTGGTCTCCTGTCGAATCAATTGATGAAATAATTGTTCGGCAGGTCTATTTTGGAAAGACCCGTGATATTGTATACGATCTGCGTAGCGTCGACGATCTTGAAAAAGCGCGGCGACAAAGAGATCTGCAGAAGGAATTGGTTGGGCTCATTAAACGGTGATCAAAGGGCAAGAATCTCTAACGGCTACATGTTTTTGCAATATCTAGCTCTCCGTGATGATGATTCCGCTGGATGACGAACTCGCCGTCACTGTCGGTGAGGCAACTGATGGAAATAATACTTAGAATGTCAAAACGAGAATTTCAGTGCATATGTCTCCCAAGTGATGACAGTGACATTTGAAAGGACTAGTTATTGTTGCTTGACTTTGATTTGCGATGCGATGAAGCCGGCTATGACAGTTGGTAAATCTACCGAGGACAACGCAATGACAACACGATGTTCAGTGGAGCCGTGAGGTGACAAACGAAACGTCGCTCAAATAGACGGAGTTGCTATTATCGTTTTGAGGTGAGCAGAGCATCAGCAATTGGATTTGCGTGAATTGTTATCTGAGAAGGGAGGGATATCAAGATAACATAAACCGTAGAAATTGAGTCATACATGTGTCAGTTTAATCTCCGTAAGGGGTCGATTCTTATTCGTTACTGGGACTTTTTCTATGGCATCGAGAGTCGAGTCGGCACCATCAATGACTTTGCCAAATATTGTGTACTTTCCGTCAAGATGAGGCTGCTTTGAATATGCGATGAAGAACTGCGATTTATTGGTGTCTGGGCCGGAGTTTGCCATTGCCACGATGCCTCGTGCATTAAACTGAGCCAGAAAATTAGATAGATCAACCTCTAACATGATAATGCTTACTTTCAAAGTGGATCGTATTTCATCTGAAAAAGGTTTGCCCCATATACTTTGCCCACCCTTTCCCTGGCCGGTCGGGTCTCCGGTTTGAATCATGAAACCTTTGATGTTCCGGTGAAATATACACCCATCATAGTAATTGGAGGCACAGAGTGCGAGAAAGTTCTGAGATATGATGAGACGGAGTCAAGGGAGTCAAGAAACCAGTACCTCTGCCGCCTTTGGCACTGCCTCGCAGAAGATCTCAATCTGTGAACGTTAGTTGCTGTCTTCCAGGATACACAGGAGCCTCACCTTTATATCACCATGAGTAGTATGAAGTGTCACAGACTGCAAAGTCAATCAGTACATGGAAGCACAAGATGGAGGGAGAGCAAGCACCATTTGACTTGTGACATTGATTGTGACGGTTTGTTTGATCGAGGCATTTGCTCATAATCACTGCTTTCCAGCAGCCCTGATTGATTTGTTTCCCTCATCCCTTCCGCTCCCACCACAACTATCTCAGAATAATGCGTACACCGTCGCTATACAGTCAGGATGACCCCCTTGCTACCGCACTGCGTCCGTCGAGCTCAGAGACTGACGTGCAGCGTCGTTCACGTCTCGCTGCAGAGGCAGAGGCAAGACGTATCTCTGAGCAGATTGACGAGGAGCTTCGACAGGAACGCGAGAGGTTGAAGCGGAATAAGGGCGACGTCAAGGTCTGCTTTCTTCGTTTTTTCCACGCATATACTGATACCTCTCCATGACCAGTTGCTCCTCCTTGGCCAAGCAGAAAGCGGCAAATCCACCCTTCAAAAACAATTTCAACTCATGTACAAGCCCAGTTCTATCGACCAAGAACGAGTATCCTGGACAACTGTAATCTACTTTAACGTTGTGCATTCCTTGAAACATATTCTTGCGACTCTTGAGGCCTGGGACGATACTCTAGACGACGAGTCACTCGAGGATTCTTCTTCTATCGCGCCTAATAAGCTCCGTACTAATGACAATGCGCAACAACCCTCGCCCTCGGTATCACTCATGAGTGCATCTACTGCGTTATCTGCTCTTTCAGCTTCTCCGGCTAGCACTGTCAACTCGACTCGCCAAACAAATGTTTTCAGGGAGCAAATTGGAAACTTGAGGCGTAGACTAACTTCCCTTATTGCTACGGATGCTCCTCTTGCGGATCGTCTGAGTGGCGGCCTCAGTTTTTCTGGATCGGGCAAAGGAGGTGTCTATGTGCGCAGTGGATGGCAAGCTCGAACGATTGAGAATGCACTTGGAAGACTAAGGCCAAATCACGAAGTTGAATTCAAAAAAAGCCGGGAGATTCGCTACGACCCTGGCCAGGATGTTCTTGTCCAGGATGTCGGTCGCATGCTCTCTAACGCCAAAGATGACATCAAGGAACTCTGGGGGCACCCTACTGTCAAAGGCTTGATTACGCGACGGAAACTCAAGCTAGATGAATGGTCCGAATTGTAAGCTCCGCGGTTACCTAAAACGTACTTGGCTGACGGGAATCTTTGTAGCTTCTTGAGACACGTTTCGAGAGTTGCCGCTCCCGATTACATTCCTACCACTGGTTGGTCGATTACGCTCCAATCGCACGCATATATTGATCTGTCATTGTAAGATGACATCCTCCATGCGCGTATTCAGACCATGGGCGTGGCTGAACACATTTTCGATGTGAACATCCACGGCAAATCTGTTTCGTGGCACTTGTTCGACGTTGGTGGCGCCCGTGGACAGCGTCATTCGTGGGTTCCGTACTTCGATGACGCCAACGCAATCATATTCGTTGCACCGGTCAGCGCTTTTGATCAGGTGAATATCATACACGGCTGTCATTCTGTTCTTCATATGTATTGAACTACTTCCTTTCGCGTAGTATTTAGAAGAGGATCCTAGGACGAACCGTATTGATGACTCGTTACAATTATTCACACAGATTTGTTCCAATTCGCTGCTAAAGAGCGTCCACCTGGTCCTGTTCCTCAGTAAGCAAGCCTGATTGGCAAGACTCACTGCTAATGGTCGGCTCTTCTAGATAAAACGGATCTTTTGAAAGCTAAATTAGATGCGGGTCAGAAAGTTCGAAAATAGTGAGTCCTTTTGGGTGCCGTCGTAAATGTTTTTTTTACAAATCCATATAATCATCAGCATCACATCTTTCGGGGAGCGCTCGAACGAATATGAAACCGTTGTTCAATACTTCCGTGCTCACTTCCTTCAAGTTCATCGACGTAATAATGAGAACCGCCGTGTGCTCTATACCCACTTTACAAGCGTTGTTGTAAGTATTGCTATCAACTCGAAATGCTTGAATGAACATTTATGTCGCTAGGATACGAAAGCTACTCAACGCATCATTGGAAATGGTCAGCCACTTTGTTGTTTCTATGACAGAACTCATTGTTCTTTTTTTCTAGTCCGTGATTCCATCTTCAGAGGGTATCTGCAATCCGCTGCACTGGTCTGAGATGACCTCGTTACACTTCCTCTTACCTCGAAAATCGCAAAGACAAAACGACAAATGATTTCTCTCTGGCTTATGTCCTCTTGTTTCATACCTTACTTTCGTGGTCCATTGTAGTCCTAATTTGATAATAAGTTTTTCGTTATCCAAATTCTCATTCCTAACTCCATGCGTTTTTCTTATTTTGCTGCGCTTGCCTCTCTCTATTCGCCAGTACCCTGTTTCGTCATACCCACTCGACAACGACCGTATGTATCATCCAACATTCACATGCACCTTACCCTCACCTCCAGTTGTTTCTTGTGCCTGGGCCGAGTGTCATCAGCATCTTGTCCTACTCTCACTCTCATTTGTAAACTGTTATCGTTAGAGCTGCCGAATTGTAGTGTTGTCGCTTTTAATTGTATAGATTGTGTATTGAAGCCTTGAAAACTTGTAACCGGGCGTAATTGTCTGCTGTCAAATCCTGTGAACCTTGGTCCGAGCTCAGAGGATATTATTGATAAAAGAGTACCCCTTGTTTTCACGTAATAAGTCAAGCTTCAACAACCAGAATCGCATTATGCATATGCTACTGAGCGCTAAAAGGAGATCTATGATATGGGCTCGAGTGCTTTGAGCTCGCGACCCGCCCACCAAGAAAGAAGCAGCAACTCCCAGTTCGTATCAAGTACAAGTAGTTCAATCGACCATGTGATGAAAGTATCAAGAGAAGAACAATCTACCCGAGGTGGTATACCCCATTCAGCTTTTTCATCATATCCCAGAACAAGGTAATTTACAAGCACCGAGATCGATAGTGATGCGGGTGCTATGAATTTACTAAGTTGGTGAGATATATGGTTTCAGTATGACATGACCGTTATCTCGACGTGATATCGCATCAGTGTCAAGGAGCCATATATTACATCACCGTAGATCTTTTTTATCATCAAAGAGTTGGTTCATTGCGCTAGAAGTCAAGCTCGTAATAACAACCGGAGGCACGGAGGCGAGAATCGTGTAATTGAAGGGCGCTACGACATCCCAGATGTTAGTCAGTCATCTCAGAGGCTGATCATGATAATGGCGTTTGATAATTCCCAGATAACGGGCTCGGAGAACGCCATAGAACCGCCAGTGGCAGCGGCACAGGTAAAGAACGCCAGTCAGGTTATCCAACAACAAACGCCTGTGTTCTCAGAGTCATGAAGGATTGTCACCGAGCCGGAAGGCTTTTTTTAGCCAAGCAGGGACAAAGACCTGGCCGAAGTCGAAGCGTCTTTGTGGCGTATGTGACTTACGGCCGAAGCCTTGTGGAAGGAACAAAGAGGACTGTTGCACAAAGCCAGGGGTTGTTGACCGCTGGTTAGAGCTTCGAACTCGTCACCAGGGAATCCATGAACTCAACAAGATATACGCAAAATTGGTGGTAACCAACCGGGGTGTGTGAGATATTGATTTCGAGTCAGCTCCTGCAGCTGGGCTGAAGTCAACCTAATTGAGAAAGCAATTTTTTATTTCAACGGTTTCGGGTCCCGGATACCTAAAAATGTGTCCAGGGATCAGGACATGGTTACGCGTTAGTACCATCAGTCGGCTACAGTACGCGCGCCGCGTGTCTCAATACGAAACAAAAATTGTTTTGTATCAGGAGGCAACGCAGGTCCAGACTCATACGCTGGCATAATCAGACCATGCGTGCCAACAGTTTCATTGAGGATCGCAGTATGAGAGCGCTGTCCAAGAAAGGGAACCAAGAGCCATGAGGAGCCCGGGGATTGCCGGATCCAGGAGAAACGATTGGCCGTGTCGCAAGTAATCGACCTTGTGGGCTTCCATTTCTAAGATCACGGTGGCTCGTCACAAGTTTCACCCAGGCACGCCGACGGTTGCACGGAAGCAATGCGACTATGAGACGATTTCGAGATATAAAGTAAAAGCAACGGACGCTGTATATCATGATGTACTCGCACGAAAGTATAGGAGAGACGTCCCTAAACGGTAATGTCTTGGCGGAGACGATCGCGCCCGATTTGGAAAGATGGGATTCACATGCGAATGCGTATTCTTTCCCCGGACCATCACTGTCGAGCACAATGGACTCGATGTCGCCGGCGTCGTTGGCCTCGCTCTCCTCGCTCCTCACCCCGACAGAGTCCCATGCTTTCTCGTTCCTCTCTCACGTAAACGGGCCTCCCATTGACGATTGGATCGACACAAGCCTCCCAAAGGACAAGCAGGCCCTTGCGAAGGCGACCAAGGATCTCCTGTCGTTGGATACTAACTTCGTTGCCCATGGCGACCACCTCTTTAGTCATTTATCCAACCCCTCGCCATCGCACTACACTCATGGCACCCTTCCTCATCCACCCCACTCAGATTCTTCGTCGCGTACACCAACCCCGACATCGTTGCCCCCTTTTCCGCTCCATCCGCAATCATCCGGAAGACAGTTCAGCAGAACGCGACCGTCGCATCCACATCCTTACCCTACGTCGCCTATAACCAAGCAGCGTCGCTTTTCACGATCCACGAGATCCGCTAGCCCACCTCTCAAGCCTCCACAGCCCTCAGCAAAACCTGCTTTACTGACTGCATCGCAAAAAAAGGCCAATCACATCCAGTCCGAGCAAAAGCGTCGCGCAAACATTCGCCGTGGATATGAGGCGCTATGCGAGTGTGTGCCTGCTCTCCGAGAAGCCATTCGAGAAGAAGAGGAGGCATTGTTGGCGAATGACAACGGCATGAATAAGACTTCCAACGCGGCTGGAAAACGCAAAGCCAAGTCTGTCTTGAAGGGTAGAGATGGTGAGGAGAAGGTTGACGGTAGAGCTGGTCCGCGAAGTGAGAATGTGGTTCTCTCGAAGAGTGAGCATGGTTCTCGCCGCCGGCGATCGTTTCACAATCTAACCTTGCTTCTCTTCTCTAGCTATAGATTATGTAAACGAACTCATCGACGAGCGACGCGCGCTACTTGCCCGTCTGCATCGGGCCAGAAGTAGTCTCCCACCTGGACATCCAGCTCTCATACCATTAACGCATCAGTCAAGTTCAAAGAATGAGTCAGGAGAGGATAATGGTCAGGATGCAACGCCTTTATGGGAGCGTGAATGGAAAGGCGGACATGGATCATTAGGCAACACCTGTGGCGACGACGATGACAGTTCATGAACGTGCTAATCAGCGTACAATCTTCCTTCTCTCGCTGCACCCCATCCTCATCCATTACCATCACCTCATTCATTCATTTCGAGGCTCTCGATTGCGTCGGTCCATGGAATCCAAAATTTACATTTCGTGTTCTGGGACTCAACCAAAGCTCTCGGCATCCCACTCATCTTGTATTTCTATAATCATCTATCAATCTCTATCCCCTTTTCGTCCTGACTTTGTTATTGGGACGTGCTATCTTTATCTTCATTGCGAAATCAGTATATCTTAATTCGTTTTGATATTTTTCCGAGTTTTTCCAAAGGAAAATGACATACCACGCTTATTAAATGCGCCGAACTTAACCTTGATAAAGGTGCATATACTTTTTTTTTTTTGAATATTGATCGAACCGGGACATGCCGGAACTCAGTGACTTCATTATCCATCACACACCCTCACCCGCGTAATTAGGGATACTGATGTCGTAATTTGTGACCCTGGCAATTTTTAGTTCATGCTGGTCACAAAATCAACTGTGGCGTAAGATACTTTTGGAGAAGAAATATACATTGCATCTTCGAATCGTAGGTGAGAAAATAGAATGTATCCCTCGGCGGCCTGATCGGTAAATGTATTTACTCAGTCTTTGCTCAAGAATTAATCTCAAGCGGCTACGTTCTACCTCGGTTGTTACGGACCCAGAAGCGGTGAATTTATCCTTGACGGGACGATTCTATTATGTGTTATTTGAAACATCTCAGTGCTACATACCAGATTCACGGACGGAGCTATAACCCACTAGACCACCAAGTGAGCTTTATTTAGTCTGACAGTGTGTCTTTCGAGCTTGGCTTTTGATCGGCAACCTCAAGCTCCGTTGAACATGGACGCTTTGTGTTTCTTCCGATCGCGGCTTGCTGTCGACCTGCGTCAAAAGTCACAGCCTGGGAAGTGAGATTTTGAGCCGTTTGTTTCTGTAGCTCTTTTAGCTCTTTATCCGATGTATTGAGTCCCCTTCAGGCCATCTTTATTTGTCTAGTACATAGCAATTTTATGATCTATGATATGCGGGAGGTGTCGGCCCATGACCGAGCAAGAGGTAATAAACAAAACAGGAAGTGGTCACACCTGGGTCACATTGATGCCGATTTGCGGAATCAAAAATCGCCTTTGCTGGCCTGCATCAATTATAGTGTGCACATCTTACAAGTCAAGAAGAGAAAAAAGTGACTATAATGTGGAGGTATGAAGTCATGATCTGTGAACTCCACAAGGAAATGCATTTACGCACATGTGTGAGACCACAGGCCACTAAATGGGGGTCATTGCATTCCATCTCTCAACCTTGGCCTACTACCCACTAAAACCCTGTGCTGGTGCCCAACTCCTGGGTTGTCAAGTAATCCTATTATTCTGGTGTCACTCCACATGTCCCTAACAAGATGAAACAATAGAGATTTCCATCCCAGCCTTTTATTAGTAAGCTTGTAGTCAAGTTCTGCCCTTTTAGATATCATCTTGTTCCATCTTCCCTGGATCTCCTCCCTCAAATGCTGGAGGTCATTATTTTGGATCACCCTTTCACACATGATTGTCCAAATAAGATATGTGGACTTGATCACTATGATCCTCAGCAGCCACGCTCATCTTCTTAGCCACTTGGCCAGTCATCATCAGAAGGGTACCCAAAACCCTGCCTACCAACATGTCAGGCAGGTCCTCCCCAGATTTGTTTATCCATAGATTGTTAGCCAGCTTCCAGATTATTTCCTGTTCTCTTGCTGAGCACTCTGAGAGTATATAGTTCATTGAGTCTACATATATTATTGTTATGCCTACATCTTGCCCTTGCTCTTAGATCTTGGAGTATAGAGGGCTGGTCTCAGTAGTGTAGAGATTACAATATAAATAAGTCTACAGAGACAATAGGTAAGGTGGTTGTGTAAGTAAGTAGGAAACGTACCCTCAGATGTCTCAATACATATGTAATGTAAGACAGCTGAGGGGTACAACTATGTTTATTTTGCTATAGGTAAAATAAAATAAGGTTTGATGCAAAGTGCACCAAATACAAATGGCTGATGCCCAAAGTGGCAGTGGTGGTGGCAAAAATGATATAAAAGGAAAGTTATGACAAATAAAGAAACATACAATGAAAAGAAACAAAGAAAAGAGTGGAGCCTAGTCATGTCTCCTCTCAACAAGTAGGATCCTATCTTGTATGCATCATGCACACATTTCCATAAAGAAAGCTCAGTCTTTTTTAAAAAGTCATTGCTTTTCAAGCTCTTCCAGATTAGTCTGTCCAGGGGGACCCCCCCCCCAATCTCTGCCACTCAGTTCTTTACTTCTATTAGCATCTTTATGGTCTTTGGCCTGGGTTTTAGGACTATGCCTGATCTAATGGTCCTATATATGCCAATAATTGCATCATACTCAATAATTTTACACCAGTTAGGTGGAGTTCTATTGAGATGGAGGGTTATACAAATAGCATGTCTTCTTTAATTGCATCCTCCACCAGTCCCTTTCCATGTCTCTCAAGTTGGCCTGCTTGCTCTCCATCTACCACTCAAAGCATGATCTTTTCTTTATGCATTCTCAGCCTACCAATTAAGGTTCTCAATAACTCTGAGTCTTTATAGCCTATAAAGCCTTTGTCCTCTTTTGTCTTCATGCTAGTCATAAGGGCCACTACTGTTTCTTTCAATCTGATGTTAATGATTATAGGATCTCTTATTCCACACTGTATTGAAGCAAGCAAGACTGCTAGGAGAGAGCTGCTTAGGTCTGTACTCTCTGTCATGTTCATCCATTTCATTCCCTTATTGTGCTGGAAAAGTCAGGTTTTGCATACTTCCAACTGGTACATTTACTATGCATAGTGACAAAACTCTGATTTAATACTTTTTTGAACTTTTTATACCTCAGCCACTTTGATTTATATATCATGAGGATCTTCAAACAAAGTTGAAAAAACATGTGATATACTGGATGTGTACCTATTCTACATCAACACAACCCCAGTATTGCAGAAGAAAGGAAAACATGGGATAGTTAGAAAAGATGAACAAGTAAGCAAAGCAAGGCAGAGTAAGATTGAATAAGAAGGGATTGAGAGGAATGAGATCAGACAAGAGCATTGAAGAGAAATAAATTGTATTGAGGGAATCAAGGGAGGAAAACAGAGAGTACTGTAATTATATGATTACTTACTTACCATTTATGAATACTACCACTATTCAAATAGAACCTGATTTTACATCCTTTTATAACAACTGCATTTGCTACTGCTCAGCTTGCTTCCTTTTTTTCCCTTGTTTTTTTTTCATAAGTTTTGGCTGGATGCCTTCCAAGTAGCAAAGAAGATAATGAGGAATCACAAATAATATCAAAACTGCTGACTAGCTACAGGCTGAAGCTACTGGCAGGACATCTTAAGGCATGAATATGGTGAAGCCTGGAGCTTGGCAAAGTCCTCTAAAGAGCAGACATGAATTAAGAGTTATAAATGTAGCAGAAAGTTGATGTGGTGCTGATGTAGTAATGCACAGGTAAAGTCATTGTGCAGAGAAAGAGAGGAGAGAGGGAGCAGTGTTGCCTAAAACTGCAGCAGAGTGAACAAAAACAATTAGGTTATAATAGAAGCCTAATAAATATATTCTCAAAAGAAGTAATAACATATACTATGTAACTTGAAATTATCTTGAAGCTATTATCATTTTCAATAATAAATCAAAGTCTTTCTAAAATGTGTATGCAATGCAAAAAAAACAAGTTCAATCAATTCATTGTGGTTTCAAACTGGGATTGTTTTAGCAAATAAGACTGGCTTTTGTCTGTTTGAAAGATACCACTCTAGAAATACATAAAAATAGGATATTGTTGCAAAGACTTATATTTACAATGATAGTTTATATATCAGGGAGAAAATGTAGCTCTGTAATACAGAAATATCTTGAAATAAGTTATGAGACATCTGGTAAAGAATATCTCCTCAGAATTATTTGAGGCAAAGTTCTTTATTAGCCCAGAGAATATCTGCCAGGTTAACAATACAGTTTTTCATGTTTACATACTGTCAGAGGACTATCCATTTACTCCTCATTCACTCTTTTTTACCCCTTCATTTCACTTTCTAGCCATCCAGACCAGACACCCATTTACTTCTTTGAATTCCAACTAGCAAGACTGTATGATGATGTAAAAATAATGACATCATGCCAACTCTAATCATTTAAAAAGCATCAAAATTTTCAAGGCTTAAAGCAACTGCCAGCCTTAAAAGCATCAAATCAAGCAGCCTTTCAACCTAGGAATAGCCAGTTTATAAAGAGCTTAGCACAAAAAAATTCGTGTATCAAGTCAAACTTGAGAAGCATCAGCCAAAACATAAAACAAGCAAGATCATGAGCCTGAGGAAGACTATTAATGATAAAGAAGTTGGAAATGAGGAAAATAGTAAGCAAAAAGGTGGACAATGCAGTGATGGCAATGAACATCATCAAAACAGCTGTTTGCATATTTAGCCATATATGTTTGAAACCCCATAGTATGAGCAAAGCAATGTGTTGAGACTATATCATTTTAAATGAGTTGTGATTCTAAATTTAGTCAGAGTTTACTCATGATAGATAAAAAAATAATCAATCTAAAGACATACTTCAAGTAATTTTAATGGCAAAGTACTTGAGGCTGGCTTTCCTGGACCATTTTAGGCCTCTCTCCTGCCTTCTCTGCATATGCAGGGGGTGTGGAATTCCTCTGCTCTTGTAGATACTAGCTAGATCCTTGGTGGAATGTACACTATGGCACCATGCCCAGCACAATAAATTCTATAGAAAAAATAATGGCCAAAATAAAATATGCTTTGTGGTATTTCCTTACAAGGTTTAATATCTGAATTCTGGGACCAACATCAAATCTCTTCATATGGATGGCACAATGTTGAAGTACAACCTAAATATTACAGATACAATTAATATATTTTCCTCAGTCTGTGTATAACCAACTGTATTCTGCGCCTAGATATCACAGATACAATTAGTTTTTTATGTTGCATGTAAGTCTTGATATCAACATTTGTATGAAGATTTGGCTCACCCTCAGTCTGTGTATACCCAACTGAGGACTACTGGGATGAGGGTAAATATACAGGTATGCGACATCCGTTGATTCATTGTATGACAATGGAATGTGATGATGTGATATCTCAGAGGGCCAATCGACATACGCAATAGATCATGACACACAATATCTCCAGAAATAGACCATGCTCATCTCAATGATTTGGATATAGTTATTCTGGCAAACATCGAGATGGGGACACAGAATGACATAGGCAAGTACAATCAAGCTATCATGATCCCTTCAACGCCATATTTGGACAAATATTCAATCGACTTGTGATGTGAAACATGTGATCTTTTTTATCACGTTGGCCCTTGACCACTTTCTCGTCAGTCAAGGCAGGAATGACAGACTCAAAACGGTTGCGTGGTTCTACTGACAAAAAGAAAAAGAAATATCGCTCAGTAAGGAAGCCTTGATAATAAGAACTACGCCAATCAAATCAAGTATGCTTCCTTTTTTAGGATGGCACCCCGATCTGGACCAAACGCTACATCGACGGACCAGGGATTTGGGTGAGCTGTAAGATTTCTTCCTTTTTGCAGAAAACGTATCTTGCTCGAAGTTATATATACTCCAGGTGTTAAAGGAAAAGAACGGCAAGCAGTCGCAGAGTGTTATGATCTCTTCGACTCAGTTTGTGTCTTCGCCACAACGTATCATATATCGCAGGTTGATCTTCACTCAGGTTGCATCTGAACTCTGGCCGATAGGCTCACAAGGTGAAAATGTGGATTCCGATTCTGACGATGGCGAAGATGAGGATCTCTCCATCGAAACCCAGATTGCCAACGAGGTTAGTGCCCTGAAAAAGCCCAAACAAGAGCCCCGCTTTGGTGAGCTTCAACACCTGGTTACGCTGTAACAGTCTGGTTGATGCCATGTTGTACAACCTGAAGCTAACTGTCAGACAAATACAACCTGCGGTATGCTTTCGTTCTGCTTCTCGTATCATGAAATACAAAGTTTACAATCCGTAGTTGTTTTCATTTCATGTAGGCCACCCGTCGATCCTGTCCAATTGGTAGTCAAGCTAGTAAAAGATGTGCAAGCCACCGGCGTGGTTCGATCACGGTTGTCTCGCTTCACCTCTCCTTTTCATAATTATTAATTATCTTTTCAGTTGTATCCACCGGCTAGTACCTGTTTCCGCACAATGCGGGGCAAATCTGCCAGAAATCCAGGGATTGTGTCGCAAAGTGCTGGAACCGTTTTTTTCCCAGCATCCCGATAGGGAATTCACTGTGAGTGCAGGATGATCTCACGGCACTCGGAGTGCCTCATTATACACCAAGTATAAGATCGAATTGAGGATTCGGAATCATTCAGTCATATCAAGACCAGAATTCATCCAATGTATCGCTCAATGTGTCCCTCAGGGCCACACGGTTGACTTAACAAATCCCGAAATATTCATTCTCGTTGAGGTCTTTAAGGTATGCGAAGAACTCTTCTTGTGCCTTTCAATGTATATGATTTTTTTCCGACAGAGTGTCTGTGGGATATCTATTGTTCGTGATTATTACGACTTGCAAAAATTCAACATGAGCGAGATCGCTAACAACAAGAACGGTGGAGAAATCAAGACAGAGAGACAGGTGTTTGGCACAGGAAATTCTTGACTAATTATCTTTTCGTAATTCGTTGACGTTAAAGCTTGTCGACGCTTCTTTCGTTGTCGCAGAAAATCATGTAGATTCGGTCCTTATTATGTATGTGCAGCAGACAAAACAAGAGATATACCAAGCTGACCCTGATCAGTAAGTACACTACCAAGAAATAGGACAATCCAACTCGGACGATTGGAAGATTAGTAATCAGGCAAGGTTCAAAGGCCGATCCACTGGATTTGCATAGGGTAATATCGAGCACGTAGATGAAGCGAAGTGAATAGCGGGCTTATTGAACAGAATCGGTAGCATATCGTTGAGGACTTATCATGGTCCCCGCCTGCATAGTGATCCAATTCATCTGCTAAGGTTTCAGGATACAAGGGAACAATCGTTTGTTTGATGATATATTCTCTGGGATCTAGAAAGACAAATATAAGTGATCGAATGAGAGTGTGAACAGCTAGCTGACCAGTAGCATCACTCAAGGTATTCCAAAAGCTAGGAAGAAGCGACACCATGTAGAACCAATTAGCACCGCAGATGGGAACAGAGTTACATGAGAGGGCAGTGGCCTCAGTATAGATCGAAGTCTGGCATCCACTAATAAAAACCGATAAGAAAGTCTGAGCAAGGAGAGGGCACGGCGAGACTAATTGGACCACTGGATCAAGACTGAAAGAACCATCTGCTAGGAATTTTCCCTGAAAGGCCAAGGAAATCTCTAAGGGTTCTGTCATATCATTCATTGCAGCCAGCGGAACGAGAGGGACACTAGACGGCGTAGTGTCAAGGAAAACGTCAACGGTGTAAACCGGAACAAGGCCGCAACGTATCAGGGAACTACACTGCGATTGAATTGCGCTACATTGCTTGATCGTGCCTTGAAGGGTCGTGTAATCAGCCTCATGCATCGGGCTCTGTGGCGTCACAACTTCCGAGCCATACCGCTGTGACGAGTTTGTTTTAGGTGAAAAGTACGAGAAAGGCCTGGTCAATATCAGCGGAGACACCAAAGGTCTGAGGGGCACTGGTTCTGCTATCTGATTCTCCGCACCCAGTGGCAGATCTTTACTTTCCGGTGGACTATTATGAACTTGATCCAAGTAGGCACCTGCTCGAGAGTTCAGCGGCCGAGGATATGGATTTCCTGATAGACCAGGAGGCGTGCAGCTCGATGGTTGCGAAGGTGAAGCTTCAGACTTTAAGGGTGCTATCAAATCCACAACTAGACGTCATAGTCAGCCTCCCGAAAAAAGGTAAACCAGAAGGTCATACTGGACTGCGCTTGGCATGTATCCCTAAGATGTTGAATACGACTACTTATCTGTCTGGGTGTTCGGAACATGCCAGTTTTTTTTCTGATATGTTCGCTGATGAATTTATTTCTCATTGGGCACCTATGATCCCGGACCGGTTTCCATTTGTTCGATTTTCGATATCGTTCAAGGCCTGTAGCGAGTGAAGACGGGGTATCGCTAACGCAGCTCCTCTCTTACCTTCTAAAAGAGCTATTTCTCTGTCATCACGGGCAATCGATCAAACTGCCGCAAAAAAAAAGTGACTCGACATACACATGGGGAGGCCAAATAGCCTCTCCTTGAGATCCTCTCGTCTTCCAGTATTGGCGGCCAGTTGCGACGAGATTCTTGGCATGAACTACATTTTCCTCCGGAGAAAAATTATGAGACAAGCTTTTGATCGAGCCTTTGCTGAGGTATGTGTCTTGATACTGCAAAGCCAATTCTACGGGTAGGATTGACTGACATTCTCTAGACATCTTTGGGTACTTGGTACTTGAGACCTGCAGATCACCGCTATTTAACCTTCTTTTAATCAGTTGCTGCCAACCATTGACTTTTCTTATTTGGCTGATCGTCCGGGGGTAACTAGCGGGCTTCCAACTCAACCGTTTCCTATCTTTGTCATCCTATAATTATTTGGTTGAAATGCATACACGGTCAGGTCATAATTGTCCCCTTTGGACGAAATATCTGGATCACATTTTCGGATTCTATCTTGTCGCTCGCTGGAATTCAAGTTTGACGTTCCTCAAGACGAGAAGACTAAGAATAAGAAACAGATTTATATCACAGATCAAACTCCGAGAAGTTATAGACAAGTGAATTTTACGCCGAAGTTGGTAATAGACACGCTCCGTATTATGGATACCGCAGAGATATTGAGACGATGGCATGGAAAAATCAAAGTTGTCCATAAGAGTCATGTTTTGTGCAAGTTATCATCACCGAACAGAAGCATTGATATTGAGTAGATTTTTGGCTATCCGATGCCTGCTCGTGGCGAAAACCGCCACGGATGGCCTTTCAAACGGATGAGAAAAAAGCCATCTAGATCGTGACGTGGAAAAGTTGTTGAACGTTCAGAAGGAAGATAAAGATAGAAGGAATCAGACTTCAGAGGCCGCCGCTAAGTACATTAGATAGTCAGGGTAACGGCAAAGTCAAAGCGAAGCCAACAACGGCATGCAAATTAGACAAATTCTGCAAAGAAATCCGTGAGTGTGTATACAACGGCGAGGGACGGAAAACCCAACTGTCATGGTTTTCGCGTTGCATCACCATAATGCGTGCATCACTCAATCAACTATTCCGTCGATAAGGGAGAACATGTCTAATCGCCAAGTAACAACAGCGTCGCCGATATTATACAACTACACCTAGGGGGTTGTGATAGTATATGCAGAATTTGTTTATGGTGGGATTGGACAACAGATGCTGGGGCTCTAGGGGGCGACATGAGGCGATTTTAGGGAAAAAGGAAAGTACACGTCATGCCCGGCATGCGAACAGGAGTAAGCGTAATCTGGAAAGTTTGGAGGTCGAATTCAGGCAAAAGAAGTCGACGGGTATTGTAAAGTCGAGATTGTAGTGTATGGATGCATGCGAAGAAAACGCGAACCAAACGTCAGAGTAACGGATGGTTGTGGGAGCCATGTACGTCCAACTTGTGTCGTGAAGTGCGGGATTTCGACATATTTGTGCCGACCGAAGTGTCTAAAGAAGGAAAAGCGCGTCTTTCTAATACGATGGCGACGGCGCCAGCGATGAAAGCTGAAGACCTTGTGACAGCTCAGATTTCCACTCCAAGCGCCTGCATGCCTCGGCATAGTCAACCCATTCTCTTCTCCGCTCTGTTTTCTCGAGCCAATCTGAATCTAGGGCAGCGACATCCATCTCGTAGAAGTGGTAGGTCGTCGCTGGTGTCGGTATCGTTATAACGAAGCGAGTAATGGTTCCGCGAACGCCCGCTGTTTGAATGGACAGAATATCCGGAAAGGAAAGCAGGAACGGGGGAAGACATCAGGAGACGAGGAGACGGAGAGGAGAACGGGTAGGACCTTCTTCCAGGGCCTCTCGCGAGGCTGCAGCCTCCAGCTGCACATCTGACGGCTCCCATCCACCTTTGGGCACTGAGAGAAAAGTAATTTAGTCGGTTGCGTTCGGAATCGGAGACACGTCAGCGACCAGGCGTTCAACACCGGGTGGAAGCAAGGAAAAATTGGAGAAAATGATACTCACACACCCAGCTCTCGGGTCTCTTACGACTGGTGACGACAAGAACTTTTTGGGCAGCTCTAGCAATGGGAATAGCACAACACACAACACGTGGCGTAGCGCGACCTTTGGTGCCCATGAGGATGATAATAGTTGATGTCGGAGGGAAACAAGGTCAAACGACCAGGAGACGCGTAGCAGGTAGACTTTCAGGAGACAAACGATGTAAAAGGTGGAATTGAGGTTGAGGAGATGCTGTCTGCAGGATGTGAGCAGAGATCGTGTTGGGAACAGAATGAGTCAGACCTAGACTGTTGTCTTAGCAGAGCTGAGACAGACAGTGCGACAGACGCACAAGAGCAGTTTCGCCTCCAGAAGAAAACTTCAACACTGAGCCTTTTAGATCTCACTCAATTACTACATCCCCACGCACGTTCATCGGCTTGGCCGGCCGCCCTGGACCCTCAAATCCGAGATCAGGAACACTCTTGACCATTGAGCGCTCGAAACTCGAAACTTCTATTTTTCTCAATACAGTATATTTGTACATAACAGGTGTTTTGTTCTATCTATCTACTCATTCCAGCTATCACATTGTCAGTCGACCAACATCGAAATCTTCTGTGAAGCCACTCACGCGACCAAAAACATACACAAAACACCAAACACCATCGCACCGAACTACAGGATAAATCCTCCGTAAGGGACAATATTCGCAGCAGAATTAACGCACCTCACGAAGGGCCTGTGCACCGCTTTTGCTCTCAGCAAGGAGCCTAGATAGGGAAAAAGTGAGTCCAGGATCGCATACGCACATATCACAGGGTGTGAATACGTGATGACAGAATACGTACGTCGGTAGAACGGCCACGGCACCGATATAGAGGAATCCGCCGGCCACGAAGGGAATCACCTACGAACAGGGGTAAGTGATATTCGAAAAACCCACCAACGACACGCTTTACCAAATCTGACCACTGGACCGTCGTTCCCAGCAATCCTACGCCGTCCTGCCGAACGCCAAAGGCAAGGTTAGTTGACTCGGACGTCGCTCCCGAGGCCGTTGCGTTATGTACGGCAATGCCAATAAATGTCCTGATTGTAGGCATCATCGTTCAGCGCACGTCGACCGTCAGGAAACCAGAATAGATACCCGACCTATACGTCACAGATAATCAAGTTCAATGATATCCCGAGTTTATGCTGCAGGACTCACGAAAGCACCAATAGCTGTGAGAAATTGCGATCGCATTGCCTGCTGTTTGTTGAACCCGCTGCGGATGAGAATGGAATAATCGGCAATTTCATGGGGTATTTCATGTGCAAAACAAGCAAGCGTAGTGGTGGCTCCAATCAAGGGAGATGCATAAAACGACGCAGCCATGCTATTGCGATTGAATAAGTGAGCCACAAGGAGTTTCCAGCCACTTACGCCAACCCGTCGGTGCTGCAGCACGGTACATAATAAAAAACGCAAGAGGAAGATTGCGAGTAGGACTACGTACATGTTATGTACGAAATCCCCAAACAAATTAAGGTAGGCAGAAAGCTTTGACGACCCAGCACCCGTCGTAACAGGCTCAGGACCAGAGATTTCACCCGTCTTTTCTGATTTACGCGACCGCATTCCGTTTTGGGACACAGAATGATCTACTCCGGAAGCCTTGGAGGTTGATTGTTCAGCACTATGTGGATGTGAATGAGAGTGTCCTGAGCCACCCTCATCGCTGCCAAGAACGCGCAACGTCTTCTCCATGAAGAAAAATGCGGCAAATCCAACGAAAATGCCCAAGCTATCCCATATGGTAACGTTCAACAGTCCCTTCGGCCAAAACGACAGACCTCACCCAATCAGAATGTTGCGCTTCTCCTCCACCATAACGAAATGAACGCCAGAGCCCTGATGCTCGCCCATAAAAGCATGTGGAATCAGATGCAGAAAAACGTCTGAGAGAAGTCCTCCAGTCTGCAGTGAGGTAAGTAAGCAATTGCTCAGGTAAACAAATTATTCCATACCGCAAAAGCCGTCATCGTATTGAGCGTGTCGGCATTTATTTCAGCGGGTATAAATGCAAGGATAAAGTTAGGAACACTGATTCAAAGACAAAGGATAAGTTGGTGCAACAGTGAGAGGAAGACACCGACGAGCTGATGTAGAATGTCCCGAGGATGGAATTCCACGCAGGTCCGAAAGGAAATAGCCATGCAAACACTTGTCGTAGAAATGGAGATTGTCCCTCTTCAATAATCTGCTTCAGAGAGGACAATCTCTTGATTGCTTCGCATTCATGGACTTCCGCTTCCTGGAGGAATAATCACGATACAACCTGTCACGACGTTATAGTACTCACTGATATCGTTACATTCAGGAGATTGTGCATCTCAGTTCCTAGTGAAGAAACCGTCAGCACAAGACACGAGAAAAGAGCGACGAGGACAATTAAAGAGCGAAACGACATGACTGCGAAGGCCAAAGCTGAGATTGACACGCGCTGTAGTGTGAGAACTCCGACTGTTCCGGCTCTGCGAGGATCTTGCCTTTCATGTCCACCCCGTCAGAGCAAGCCGTTATCGAGGCGGCTGAGAAAATCATGGTCGACACGATGGCTAGATATGACCCCTCTCACGACGTATACCATGGTGAGCGCGTCGTGGTGGACACGTATGCAATTTAAGACGCGACTTCTGTCCATTGCAGTGCAGCGTGTGCGGAAGACTGCTCTGAAAATAGCGAGGAACACGCCAACACCACCAGATCTATTCGTTATCGAGCTTGGTGGGGTAGTTTGCCTTGTCCCGATCGCGTAGGGTGACTGATGCGTCTCGGCTGGAAATTGAACCTGCCCTTTTGCATGATGTTCTTGACAAGAAATATGTTTCTGCTGAACAAGCCGCTGACCCTTACAAGTTTTTCTTGCCATTTTTTGAGTCTATGGCTCATTTGCACGGTATTGACCTTGTGAAAGACGGGCGGGGACAGATCATTGCACAAGTCATTGACAATGTTTCGTGGAGCACAGAGAAGAAATTAAAGGAGAGGGGATTGTGGACTAAATGGCATGCAGAGTGTGTTGAGCTGCACTGCGTCCAGGATGCGGATCGTTTAGATGCTATTGGAGCCTTTGGTATGTCCAATACAATCTTGTGGACTGATGCAGCCCTCATCAAGTACAGGGATCCTACGATGTGCAGCATACACTACTACCATAAATCAGTACGATCTCTTCGTTACCAATGCTCTGATTTTGTTCAATATCTGTTGTGTAGACCACTTTATGCCCCTCCAGGGGACCCAAAGCAGTCTCAATCAGCCCTTCAGCATTTCCATGACAAATTAATTCTCATTCACGATCGGCTAAAAACAGAGTATGGGAAACGCCTCGCAACGAAAAGGCATCAACTTGTGAGGCAGTGTGTGTATCTCAGCCACAGTACATGCTTATTCGTTCTATTTCGAAGCTCCTCGACTTTATTGCTGCCGTTGACGAAGAATACGACGGTCCCGATTCCGGCTCTTGAGAAACCGGAAGACTGTATGTACCTCGTCACGTCGATTTTTTGTTTCAATTACCAAATGAGTGAATTTGTCCAATTGCAATCAATGAGGCTCGGATTATGAAGGCGGCGAGATTAAGCCTTCAAAGCTTTAAAGCTTTAAGCTCAGAACCCACGGTGCGCCAAAAGTCTGCATCTTGTGTGCTGCGGGTTTAGATCGTAGACAGACTTGTACAAGCGTACTCGCTGGAATCGGAGTCAGGGCAACCTTTGCCTTATACCATTACCATAATCAACCACCCAAATCGGTTCAGGGTTGGACGTGATGCGTGACGGAGCGGTTAGACCGGAACTGATTTCTTTGAGAATCACGGGGACTACGCACAATAAACCCATCGGCGTTAGGCTTGAGTCCCAACCAGTCTCATCCCCCAATATCCTGGTTCCTGGTTCTACCGGCTCATGTCTTTTTCCAAACCTCTCACACTAGCTCGCCTGAATGACGTGGTACTGGGTTCGTTCGGTGCCTTTCAGCCGAGCGAAACACTTGACCACTTAATACGGTACCTCGGGACGTGGAGCGGTAGCGAGTATGTCTTTTACTACCATACTCATTGAGTTATCTGACAAAGATCTAGCAAGCTGTTCATGGTGCAATCCTTTGCTCTTTCGACTTCTTTAGATTGTCATTGAAATTTCTCAAGGTCATTCAATACGCGATCAAAGTGCTCGTGCCCTTACTCCATCTGAGAGCAAGGCTCCAGCATCGTGCGGGACTCCGCAAGACTTCTGATAGTGCCACTGCTACTTCTTTTGCCAAAATTGGTGGTATTATAAGCGAATCACGCATTCTTTGGAGATTCTGGGGTACGCTTTCGTTCAAGTCTCTATGGTCGCGGGATATTCATCAAACTTTCCTCACAGGGCTGTTACCGATTGTGCAATGGCTGATATCGTTGGAGCGTACGCCTCCGGCAACACGTAATCTTCTCACTCTCGAGCGTCTTCAAGGATGGTCCATGATAGTGTATTACCCGCTTGAGCATTTGTCTTATCTCCTCTTCAACGGGGTTATACCATCAAAAATACCAAGCATCCGATCACTATTTTCGACCTCGGATTCCCAAATCTTGCTTGATGCCAACGCTTTGAGCATATGGTCGTGTCGTTTCTGGGCTCTATATGTGGTCCTTCAATTTGCTCATCTACGGGAAGACTTTGGACTCTTACGCGCAAGGCAAAGGAGTCTTCGCAAAGGTAAGGGAACGGGCTTGAGTTCAACCGAGAAGAAGGAACTGCAGCAACGATGGGATGCCTATTGGTCAGATTTCGTAACCAATCTTGGTTATTTACCCCTCACTGTACACTGGTGAGAATACTTTGACGTTAAAGGAGTCATTATTCCTCAATTGGTGTATCAGGTCTCTTGAGAAGGGCTTGTTCAAAAATGATGTTAGCACCAACGAACATTTTGACTACTGGACGAGGCTGATGTTTGAACTTCAGGTCTGGGTTGGCGTTTTTGGTCTGATTGCGGGTATTGCTTCTTTTCGGAATGGCTGGAAAGCAACGGCTTTGCCTTCACCCCCTCCTGCAGCAGAAGTTGAGGAGGATACGAAAACAATGGATACGGAGACCGAGACCACAGGTTATGATTTGTCCACGTAACCTATCATAAAAGTATTATTCGACGTCCCTCCTTCCTATCTAATTATTGATCTACATCTAGTCACAGGTCTTGTATCAATCTCGTTACTGTAAAAATAAATAAGATACGAAGCGCATACGAATAACACGAGCTTGTGCGCGTAACAATCTATGTGAAACTTTAATACTTCTAGGGTATCACGGAAGCCCTTTGAACAATGTTGACACATTCGCTTGATCCTATGGCATCAGGTTACTGTTCACTTCATTCTCAAAAAAGCCAGCGACTCCACCTCCACGATGTCGTGACCCACACAATTGGAGACCGGCACGTCACCAGGGGCCTCACGCGAGTGTCCATTTACGAAACCTTGTGCTGTGCATTTAATCTACATTCGTTACGCTTTCCTTTTTAATAGCGACCTCTAACTTTATTTAAAAGCTAGTAGGATCCTGCCTATAAATGAAGTGCACATCTTTTTCTTTTCAGTCTTATCCTGCTGATGAATTACTCCACGACCTCTCCAGACGAGCACTTTGATATCATCTTCGCGGGTGGTGAGTCGATGATACTCATGTTGATGATAAAATTACTTCTTGAAGTCGTTACTGTCAGGAGGAGCTGCTGCATGCGTGACTGCGGGCAGGCTGACACAGGCTGATCCCAACCTGAAGATACTGGTCCGTCGTCTGCTTCTTAGGCTTTCATCATCGGGTCTCACTCAGTGTGATGACAGATCTTGGAGGCGGGGCCCTTGACGAAGGATATACCAGACTACGTGCAGCCCGCACGCTTCTTTCAAAACCTCATGACCCCATTTAAGAATTTTACATTGCATAAGGCCAAACCCAGCCCAGCTTTGGCAGGCCGTGAGGTCGTGGTGCCTTCTGCGCGTTGTCTCGGGGGAGGGTCCAGCGTGAATTGTTTGTTCTGTCCGCTGCCTACTCGGAACGATTCCTTTAAAATGATCCATCCCTAGTTGCCATGTATACCCGAGCTGCGGCGTCAGATTATGATGATTGGGAAAATGTACACGAGAATCCTGGTTGGGGTTCGAAATACCTGATTCCTTTGCTTAAGAAAGTCAGTTCGTTCTGCATTACTTTTTGGCTGTCAACTTAAACGCTTAGGCGGAAACATTTCAAGCCAATGGCGATCCCGAAGTCCACGGGAAATCGGGACCGATCAAAGTCTCGTATGGTCCACATAGCACCGTAGCCTCACAATTTCTGGAAGTTGCCAAGAAATACGACGAGAAACGAGAATTCGCCGAGGATGTAAATGGGTTTTTCACATGCAATGCCTACGGTGTTAGTTCTCTTCCTCTCCAATGATATACACACGCTGATCTTTTGCTTTCAAGAGGTGGCCAAGGTATGTGTAATGTCTATCGAGTAACATAATTTTACAAACACCATTTGCAGATACATTGATGCGGTTACTGGACATCGTTCGGATACACCCCATCACTATATCTACCAACATACAGACTCGGAGCACACGGGGCTCATTGTCCGTGAACGGCGTCGTGTCGTTCGGGTTGTCTTTCAGTATGCTAAATCTGACCTGGCTGCATGACGTTAAACAAATTTTGTTTCTCAGGAACTCTCGTGCGATCGGAGTTGAGCACGTCAGCGACACTTGCCGTGATGAGAGCGACAAAAAGCCAGAGCCGTCTCTTTCATATGCTTCAAGACTCATAGTTGTTTCTGCTGGAGCTTTTGGCTCACCTGCTATTCTGGAAAGGTATCTATCTCTGTTATCCCTCTTTTACGCCAATAATTTTGAATGGATAAGATCTGGAATTGGGGGAGTCAATGTACTCGAAAGGAACAAAATCGAGCAGATCGTTGATCTTCCCGGCGTAGGGGAACACTATATGGGTAATTGCCAATTCATTTGAGGAAGAAAAAAATTCTGACTGTCGAGCCAGACCACAATCTCATCTTCTCCCCTTACTTCGCAACTGAAGATACTGACACTATGGATGTAATTTTCCGAGGAAACAAGGCACGGGTTGAAAGTGAGGTTCTGTTTTCCTTCTCATCTTCAAGTACTTACTCTTTTAGCATTCGCAACCCGCTGGGCCCTGGATGGTCAAGGTCCTATGGCACAAAAGTGGGTTCTTGATTCATCTTAGGATAAGTTGACATTTGAAGATCTGCCCAGTGGGATCGATGCTGGCATCAAGCTTCGGCCTAACTCGAGGGACCTTGACGAGATAGGGCCAGAATTCAAAGGAACATGGAACAATTATTTTAAGCATGCCACAGACAAACCTGTTGTTTGGCTCGGGACCTTTTCCGCGTCAGCACAGTACCTAACATTGATTTTTTTGACTCTTATCTTCTTTTCTATCTAGTTATGCTGGAAATAATCCTGTTGCCCCGTGGGGCAAGTACTTCTCAGCGACTTATTTTACTGTGAATCCTGAAAATTTTTAATCCTTCCGCGCTTATTGTCTTCATCAATAGGGATACCCTGTTTCCCGAGGTCACGTACATATATCCGCGGGCCTGAACCCGTACGGGAAACTCGACTTTGAACCAGGATATCTCAATCAGTAAGTTGTTTCTCTGATACACACATTACTATCATTAAGGATGACCATCAGCCCAGCCGATCTTGGAGTTTTGAGATGGGCATACAAGAGGGGCCGTGAGTTGGCTCGTCGTATGGACGTATATGGTGGCGAATTTGTGCCTGGACACCCCAATTTCCCAAACGGCAGCCAGGCAACTACTAATGACTTTTCTCGGTCGGTAGGAATCTCTGCTCCTGACATATCTTACTCAGCCGAAGATGATAAAGCCATCGACGAGTATCATCGCAAAACAGGTCAGTGATTATTGTCCTATGTCCTGAATGCCTGTTTCATAGTTCGATTCCAGTGGAGACGACATGGCATTCTGTAGGCTGCCTTTCTCTGGCTGAATGTTTCATTCTTACAATTATTCAGATCGGTACTTGTGCAATGAAACCGCGCCAGAAAGGTGGAGTTGTAGACCCAAGACTTAATGTGTATGGCGTTCAGAATCTGAAAGTGGCTGGTGTGTCAAGTCCTTCGACATCTTTCCCAGTACTCAATCTCCTTCAGATTGTAGTATCGCTCCTGCTAACGTCGGTGCAAATACGTACAACACTGCTTTGGCCATTGGTGAGAAAGCGGCCGTCATCATTGCGGAAGACTTGGGAATCAAAGGAATCTCCTCGAATTAGTTGGCGTGCCATGCTCGGCGAGAATTTTGATTCGCATTTATTAGGCGTACTTGTTATAGTGTAGTTAAGCAAGAAACAAATGAGGACTGATTTGGACGTTCATGCCGCGTGACGTAACGCGTTTGAGTAACAGGTTTGAAAGGGACACTTATCAATTAAAAACACGGTCACTCGACTCGTTCCATTTACACAATGTCCCTATGGGTTGACCAAGTGAGTTCATCCAGTCGTATTCTATTCACTGGTTCTACTAAAAGCCCCTTGTAATTGCTAGTTTCGACCGAAAACCCTTGATAGTCTTCATTACCACCCAGCACTTTCAGCACGACTAGCATCATTGGTATGTTGGTATTTAGGTTAAGAGCGAATGAAACCAAGTAGAGCATCTAGGCTGCATCTGGAGACTTTCCTCATATGCTCTTCTATGGACCATCGGGTGCAGGCAAGAAGACGAGGATATCGTGCACATTGAAAGAACTATTCGGCCCTGGCGTAGAAAAGGTACGCTGTCGACTAATACTGTATGAAGTGTAATCACTATTGACTAGCTAAAAATTGATCAACGAGTGTTCCTGTCGCCTTCCAAACGAAAGTTGGAGATCAACATCGTACAAAGCAACTTCCACGTTGAAATAACACCGAGGTAAAGGAGGAATTCTAGACTTTGAACTTCTCAATTCTAAACTGGATTCAAATGAATAGTGAGGCCGGAAATTATGATCGTGTAGTTATTCAAGAATTGTTGAAAGAGATTGCTCAAACGCAACAAGTTGACCTCAATGCCAAGCAACGATTCAAGGGTGAGCAATTCTTTACCTTTCCGATGTTCTGACCCGCTGAACAATATCCAAGCGGTCATCATAAACGAGGCAGACTCGCTCTCTCGTGATGCTCAAGCTGCACTGCGTCGAACTATGGAGAAATACATGGCTAATATGCGCATCATACTTTGTGCAAACAGTACGAGCAGACTGATCGCGCCGATTAAGAGTCGATGTCTGCTCATGCGTGTTGCCGCACCCAACGCTGAAGAGGTACGTTTAGTGCCTTCTCCTGCGTGTATTTACCTGGTCGAAATTGGTAGATGGAGGTTGTGCTTAATTATGTAGCGAAGAGAGCGTCTTTCACGCTCCCGCAAGAAGTTTGCCAGAACATCATTGAGGACTCTGGAGGAAACCTTAGAAAAGCCATTCTTGTCTTGGAGGCTTTGAAAATGCAGTCGTGAGTTCATATCCTTTGGAAGTGCTCCCTCTTGTCATGTCTTGTGCAGCCCTGACCTTACCGGACCCTTAACAATTGCGAAGCCAGACTGGGAGGCATACTGCCATAAAGTCGCCGACCTCATTGTTAGCGAACAATCACCATCAAGAGTCATGGAAGTGCGCGCCAAATTTTACGAATTGTTGAGCCACTGTATCCCACCAACTGTCATTCTCAAAGTTGGTCTCTCTCTCGTCTTCTCTATGCTTCGCTAAGTCTTGAACACTTCACAGACTGTTGCAGAACGGGTTGTGGAGCGAGTGGACGAGAGTCTAAAAGCCGATATAATACACTGGACAGCATTGTATGTACGTCGGCATCGCGTTTTCAATTCTGTCTCCATCCTGATTGCCCTTTTCCATAGGAGGTTCGTATGCATATAGGAAACAAGAAGATCTTCCATCTCGAAGCATGGGTAGTGAAGGTTATGAGCCTGTACAAAGTGGGACCCTTTTTCTTGACTCCTTTGTCCTTGGCTCACAAGGATCGTTTGTTCTTCAGCATTTTTTTTATGATATGGACATGTCGGCCTTCGATTGAACAGTCGGGATTCACATCTTTCACGTATGTATATGATGAGATGCAGATGCTTGCAAGCGATGGTCAACGAAAGTTTGTGCGGAATAGAGCTCGGCCTGGATTAGAGTCAAGGATCCTGTCTTCACGGGGATGGGAAAGTATTACCTAATGTCTATACAGCACCAAGGCTTTATAAGGCCCAAAAAGTTGATAGCTTTTCTTTGAACAAAAATCCGTTGTGGACACAAAAGTTCGGGCTTGGTATAAGCTTTTCCGCCTCCTTGTCCGCGTTCCCGTCCCCTAGAGCGAACCCAGGTACCGTATGGTACTGGATTGTCGAACTGCTCGACTTTTCCTTGCTTCAACCCATTGCTTTCCGTCCCGGAGGCATCGCTTCGGCCGGCGCTCATGATGCGGTGGAGAGGATTGGTAAAGGAAATGTCGGGCTTGCAAGCTATCTACATTTCTTTTTTCTTTGTTATCATTGAGCATATTTCTAGACCGTTCAGCAAAGTCGTTATGTCACGTATTTCTATTAACATAATCCGATGAACGTATGATACTATCACCAACCAGGAGTTGCATAATTTTAACCTCACCTTTCTTAAATCGGACTGGAGAGATCAGTAGACTATCTTGGATAGAAACTTATCCAGTTACCTTTGTGTTAGGAGACCGTTGAAGCTCACAGGTTCCAAAAACCGTGAGTTGCAAAACTTTTGTCACAATATGTCACATTGCCGGTTGAATCTCCGCTCCGGCTTGGGCACGCCAATTTCATTCATGGCACGTCGGAGCAGGTAGAACAAGATATATTATAAGAGTATGTATGACAATACACGAGAGTAATTAGGAAACGGCGAACAGTGTGGTAAGGAAGATCATAACCAGTGCGCGTTTCAACCTCAGCAAGGACTCTCGAGATGCTGGGGTTTTCCTGGGAATGAAGAGTGGCAACAGCCTCACCAATGAGCTCAGTAATCTTTACAATGAGAAGGTGCTGTTTAGACATGCACCACAGTTATGTAGACCAGATCTGAGTTTTGAGAAATAGATTCAACAAACTGCGTCGTGACACGTCTGGCGGACTTTAAATTCTGATCAAAGTGAAATCATTGATTGTCACGCAAAGCATAAGTTTGACCTCTACAGTCCTTCCAGCTGCACGGGACATCTAAGAATTGAGCGTATATCTTCCTTATAATATATGATACCTGTGTACAACAACTGGGACAAAATTATCAACTGCAGATTAAACCCGAGAACAATCTCTTTCAGAGAAATACCATCTTCTGAAAGATCGAGTGATCACAATACAATGACATGCTCAATCCATGCCAAATTCAAGATCCAGGGGGTACTACTAGTGTATTACTATATCTAAATCTGAGAGTATCAAGGATACAGATATCCCGATCTCTTGAAAATCTTGCAACTCCCATTCATTTTGCAACTCGGTACACGTGATAGTATATAAGGATTGACGAGGTCCGGTTTCTGCTGGGTCCGGTTTGGACAAAGTTCCGATGCGAAAATTCGTCCCTCCTCGAGTATAATTCTCCGGGCCTGCCACAAGCTTGAGAAGATTGTATCGTTTCAGTCTTTGCTCTATTCAAATCTAATTGTTCCGGGTATGCGATAATCTGTATTTAAGGGGACGCTCACCAGCAGTCAACATCAATATTGGTTCCCTACGAATTGCTTGCCATCATGCAAAAGATATATCATCTCGCTATCACGACTTTACTGATATTTGTTCCCTTGACCCATGCCCAACTCAATACTCTTGCTGTTGGGCTTGGTAAGAGATACTTTGGTACGGCAACTGACAATTCAGAGCTCGGTGATGGTCCCTATGTCGCACAACTGGAGAACACGGCCGATTTTCATCAACTCACCCCAGTGTGTATTCCAGCCTCTTCTTTTTAAAAAGGAATCGTCTGACTGTATATTTCAGGCCAATAGTATGAAATGGGTGCGTATCATCTCTGTCATAGACTCCCAGATTTATGTACACGGAATAGGATGCGACTGAACCATCGCGAGGTGTCTTCACGTTCAGCGGTGGTGACGCTATCGTCGCTCAAGCGCAGAAGAGTGGACAACTCGTCCGAGGTACTGACTCGTCCTTCCGCCAAATAATCTATCTGATCCAGATAATAGGTCACAACTGCGTCTGGCATAATCAACTCCCCAGTTGGGTAACTTCTGGGGGGTTCGATAATGCAACCTTGCTCAGCATAGTGGAAAATCACTGCTCTACTTTAGTGGGGCATTACAGAGGAGAAATGTAAGCGGACTGTTGAGCTATAATAGTCTACGCTAATATCCCGTCTACCAGTCGTAGGTAACTTTTTTTTGAACCACTGAAAAGCCTCTTATCATCAATGGCCCAGTTGCCTGGGATGTTCTTAATGGTTCGTGAAGGGTGCGGTTATTCGTTTGTCAGGCAATTGACTGCACCTCGTCTCGTAGAAATATTGAATGATGATGGCACCTTCCGTCAGTCTGTTTTCTTTACCACAACAGGAACATCCTATATTGCGGCCGCGTTGCGCGCTGCTCGAGCTGCAGATCCTTCTGCAAAACTATACGTAAGTAGTTGTGCCACACAGTCATTATTGGTTTAACTATGACGACGTCACTCAAAGATAAACGACTTCAATATCGAAGGAATGGGGGCTAAATCCACTGCAATGGTCAACCTTGTCAGGTCCTTGAAGGCTCAGGGAGTGCCTATTGATGGGATCGGTGTCCAAGCTCATCTTATTGTTGGTGAAGTTCCATCAACCTTTGAAGCCAATCTTGCCCAGTTCGCAGCTCTCGGTGTCGAGGTTGCGATCACTGAGTTAGATATCCGCATGACCCTGCCTGCCACTTCTGCCCTCCTTGCACAGCAACAGAGAGATTACCAGACTGTAGTAGCTGCCTGTAGAGCTGTTAGTGGATGTATCGGAATCACGGTTTGGGACTGGACCGACAAGGTTAGTGATTTTTTGTTCCATTTGATGCCTAACATCAACTTCAATTTACTAGTACTCGTGGGTGCCTGGCGCATTTCCTGGACAGGGCGCGGCTTGCCCTTGGGATGCGGTAAGTGATGTATGCATGCAGACTCTTTGTGTTTCTCCCTCAACAAAGTTTTCTGGCTACAGAATCTGGTGAAAAAACCAGCCTATGAGGGAATTGTCGCAGCATTGAGCTGAAGTACCTGATATGTATATGTTCACGATGTTGTTTGTCAACTACTTATGAGATTACCAATTGGGCATCTAAATGTACAAATACCGTCGGCTCTTGCACCAGATCCGGTCGCGAAGATGTGTACACGTTTTCACCTTCTGATTAAGAATTCCTTTGCCTGTAAATTGTCCAATCATGATTCACGGTCAGACAACGCTTGCAACTGTAGAGGAAGAATATGCGCAAGAATTGAAAGTGACTTTCTACCCACAGTTGTACCTCCAGCGCCGGATATGGATTCTGGATGTAATGAGGGCAGAGAAGGTGACTAAAGTGAGGACGTCGATGTCATCAAATTATCAGTGATTAATCGATTACAATAGGTGCTGGATATCGGCTGTGGAGAAGGACAACTGCTAGCAGTCCTCTGCCAACCAGCTCCCTGGCTCCCAGCACCGCCTGCCCATGTTCTTCAGGCATTTCCAGAAGAAAATACTAATTCCGCAGAAAAATCACCATTGTCGCCTATATACCATGATGAGATACCAGATATCCATCCTATACAGGTCATGGGACTCGACATATCCTCAGATGATTTGGATTTTGCGGTCCAGGGTACAGCTCCACCACCCCCAGAAGTAGAGCTCGAGAAAGGTGGTAGTCACTATGCGGCGAGTTTCTCCAGTATCAACCCAAGGTGGGAAGACCTTGACGTCAAAATCTGGAAGGGTGGTCTGGAGGTCATTAATGAGACTTTCGTCGACGTTGAATGCATTGTTAGCTCTGAAGTGTACACGTTTGTTACCACTTTGGAAAAAGGATACTAATTGCAAACTATTTTAGGGTTGAGCATCTGCCTCCAGATATATTCCCTGCCTTTGCACCTATGATCCTTGGAGTCTACCACCCGCGTCTCTTCCTTGTTACTACCCCTTCGTACACGTTTAATGCACGGTTTACGGCCCCAATGGCGCCACCTTCTGCGCGCAAAGGATATCCAGACCCGACGAGACGCACGGATCGTATCTTTCGACACAGTGACCACAAATTCGAATGGACTGTAGATGAATTCCAAGATTGGTGTGATGTTACTGCCAGAGACTGGGGTTACGAAGTGAAGGTGTCGAGTGTAGGTCGTCCCGTTGAAGTGGATCAATGGGGTAGGGATGCAGAATTGGGCGGAGCATCATCCGTGGCAATTTTCCGACGACGTGAAATGGACGGCAGAGAGCAAAGAGGGCGAGAAGCAGTGCGAGCTCTGCAACTAAACACTGGACCTCACGAGCTGCTGGTACACCATAGACACCTGGCGCACATGGATTCAGGAAAGCCACGATCATTGGAAGAAATTGAGTTGAAAATTATAGAGAAAATGGAGGAATACCGGGAAGGCGTCATGAGAGTCGAGGAACTCTGGTTCGAACGGGATGTAGCTATTCTGTGCGGAGGTTGGATTGAGATTTTGATCAAAGCCGTTGATCAATCGGACCATTTCGTATTGAAGAGGAACGGAGAAGGGATGAGAGATAGGAAAGCCGATTGGATAGTTGAATTAATCGGCGGCATCGCTCAGCCCAAGGAACACTGGCCAAAAGAGGAAGATACAAGTATGGACACCATTCCATTCGATTGGGTCTCAGGCGCAGAGGCTGAAAGTAGTGAGGGAGAGTGGGGCGGATCGACGGACATGGATGGAGATGTTTCTCAGAATCAATCTGAAAGGGAGGATGATTTGGAAGATTCAATTCCTCGGTCACGCAGAAGCCAGTGGGATAAGATAGAAGAGGACACTACTCTTCCGAAGCCCAGTGAATGGAGAAGTAAAATCGGTGCTGAAGATATTCATTCCGACATGTACAACAGCGGAGAAATCTCTGCAGGGTGGGATGGTGACAAAAGTGAGGACACTAGCTGAGGACACTTTTTACTCATGTGAATATACAATTTCATTAAGTCTGGTCATACAGGCTGAAGAGCTTATCGTCAGATAAGGCAATGAAGCAGAGAAGGATGCGTACTGGGTATATTTCTACGAGAGAACAATCTACGCCTCCGTCATTTCGCTCCAGCCTTAACACTCCGCACCGGTGCTGGTAATAACGAAATGGTAGGTCGGTAGTTGTAACGGATCAATAAGGTCGTACCAATAAGAGGGTGCAGTTGAGCAAGATAGGTAACCATCCAGAGCAAGTAGCATGCTACCAACGCTATTAATACACTTGTACGAATCACCCTGTAGAACATTGAAGTGAGGCTGATATCTCCAACATACGGCAACGCACATTTGATGAGGGCCTTTAGGAGTGAAAAGAGTGGCTAACGCCATAAGGCCTGCGACGACTGCAAGTACGAGGAAGACGGGTAGTATTGAACTCATGGGTGCTGGCAAAGTGACGCGTTCGACGGTCACCGGTCAGTTGAGGGTCACAACATTATGGTGAAGCTGATCGTGGGAATTTTTGGACGGTATTCTCAGTTCTGAACTTATTCAAGTTGGAAATTTGTCTTTTACTAGTTCATAATGAGCCAAGACAGCTAGTTGCTGTGGTTCGTTTCGAACCTGATCAATGATTATTTGCGTCAAGTTGCAACAAGTCCATCGTATCCCAATTTCGACGAGATTCGAGGAAAAGAGAGAGAGTGGAACAAAACAGTACTAGTGAAGCCCAGCGCCTTGGCCCAAGAGACACTCGGAATAAACTGATGCGAGATCATGTCGTAGTGTGCGCAAGGATTCGGGGGTGTGTTGGGCTTGGAAACGTACCTCCGTGACGTCCTGTGTGCTCTCTGAACGCGGGCTGTGTGTTGAACTTTGACCTCCGGTGGTGTGCGGATTCTGCGTCGACTTCATGCCTACGTCTTGGTTCGAATTGGTATTTGTGCCCTCGTCATCGGTCGTGCCGGGCCTGGTAGTGTGCTAGCAGTTGTCCCTATCTTCCTACTTTCTCTCAGTCACGGTCTTCCTTTTCTGCTCCTACGTCCCTCCCCTTCTATCCGTCCGTACAGTGCTTCCTCTGCCATCCTCTCCGGCCTCCTCCTTCCGCAGCCCTTCCTCTTCTTCGTTGTTTCTTGGTATTCCTTTGTCGGTTGCGTGGGTTGTTTGCGTTTTCCTCCGGTTTTGGTGAAGACGCCTGGTATCCTAGGACCTTCGTCTCTTTCGTCCCCACTAGTTTCCCCAGATCCATATCTTTGTCTATGTCTTGCAGGACGTCTCTCTGCCCTTTCGTCTCTGGGACATTCTCTACTCCACACGGGCAGTCTACATTTCTAGTTGGTACAAATTTGGGGTAGTACTCACCTATGAATGCATTTCTCGCTCTTCAGTATGTAAATTTACTGAATGTCTCTCTCCTTTGCGTTAGCCACGTGTTCTTTTGGTTTCCACTTGGGGTGAAAGTGACTTGGGATCGCCTGTTGCTGCTGCCTTCCGCATCCATCTTCCACTTCCCAAGCGTCTTCTCCTTCGCTTGTCTCCTTCGTCCGTTATGGGAGTATGGTCTGGTGTCCACAGTTCCGATCCCTTCTACCTCGGTCTATCAAGTCAGATACGAAGGCGATTAGTACGATTATTGAGTTCACTGACTGCCTTGTAAGCCTAAATTACAGTTCTGACATTGATCCTTCTTTCTTATTGTCAAACTCAGTGTTAACCATCTAGCAGTAAACTGCTCAAGGTTGGCCCGAACGTCAAAGGGACTGCGCCGAGATTGAGATGACCCGGAAACAAGTACCATCGATAGCACACCAGCCATTTGGAGAATCTCGTCAGATTCCAGTACCGTCGAGGCCGTAGTCACAGATCTATCGAAAGCTACATTGTGTGATAATAAAATGACGACAATGATCCTCTTACATAGAACTTTTAGGCTGGGTTAGCACTGTAAGCAGCTTGGAGAAGGATTGAGATATACGACGAATCCAATACATCATGTATAATACTCTTGTGCAAAGTTTCGTCTTTGAAGGGCTGAGCGAGTCAGGAGTAAATGATTAGACAGATTCAGACTGTTGTTTTTTTTTGTAACTATTGACGACATCCCAGCTATCTATTCTAGAGATGTAAACAATCGAAGATTGCGGAAAGGCATTCAGCTTGCCGACACGTCAACGAGTGTTGTGAAAAATTACGATTGGCGACCCGCATCCGCCCCCTCGTAATGATCAACATTGATAGAGCAGTAATTTTGAAGTTTTGCTTTTGAGGGTCGAAATTACCAACAGTGGCTAGCTTGCGAGCCGTTTGTGCCAAACACATCTTGGGGCCGAGTGTTGATGATATCAAAAAAGGGTGTGCAACCTTTAGTTTCAACTATCGCCACAATAGCATCTCCTTGTAAATCTGAAGTGCCTTTGGTTCCATAGCATCTGTCACAGCTACAATGCCGTTCCAACTTCCTTTTGCCACATGAAAAAGCATCATTCAAATTTGCCTCGTTCCATCCCGTTTCCTTAATTTGATAATTGACAACGTTTGTTGAGTGCAGAAAGCACGGGTCATGTACAGAGTGAGTCGACCGAACTGAGTTTTATCACGCGATAAAAAGATACTACAAGGATTATCAATCAGTTCTGAATTGTCCGTAGCGGACCAAAAATATGACCTCCCGCTTGGCGAGATCGTACCAATCGCACTCATATATCGGAGCAGCTTCAAAGAAGTAGTTCAGAACATTGATAGGGGACTAGGTAAATTACCGGTGGGGGACACGCAATTACTTGGACGGCGTATAACTTCGTGACATTGTTTGCGAAGATCAGAAACAACAAATGTATTCAATACCGATATACTTTTAAGATGTAAATCCTGCAACGATTCCGTCATACGCAGGCTTCTTGACAAGATTCTGTGTTTGTGATTTGAGAAAAATGGAGAATGTTTACAAAAGTAAATCAAGTCAACTTACCGCGTCCCATGGACAAGCAGCACCTTGACCACTGAAGGTACTGGGAACCCAGGAGTACTAGGACGAGGGTTATAACTATGACTTTTTCCTCATGATCAAATTAGATTTACTTTATCAGTGTAGTCCCAAATAGTGATGCCAATGCATCCAGAGACTGCCTTGCAAGCCGCGATGACGGTTTGATAATCCTTTTGTTGTTGTTCTCGAAGTGCAGCAGTCTCAGGCAACGTCATCCGAATATCGAGCTCGGTGATGGCTACCTCGACACCAAGGGCTGTGAATTGTTCCAAATTAGCTTGAAGAGTGCTGGGAACTTCGCCGACGATCAAATGAGCTTGTACACCAATACCGTCGATGGGAACGCCGGATGCCTTCAGAGACTTGACGAGATTGACCATGGCCGTCGATTTGGCACCGGTTCCTTCGATGTTGTAGTCATTAATCTAATACGTCAATGTGACATCCATAAATTGGAGATGAGACGGCCTACATAGAGTTTCGCATTGGGATCTGCAGCGCGAGCAGCCTGGAGGGCAATAGGGACGAACGATTCTCCCATGGTGTTATAGAACACATCGGAACGCCAAGTACCATCGTCGTTGAAAGGTTCTTAGAGGATCATAAGTATGGTCATAGCCACAAAACCTATGCTTACCATTAATCACATCCCAACTATCTTTTAATAATCAAGATTAGTACAATTATGATTTGACAAGGGATCATAATTACAACTAAGATTGCAACTTAGACAGGAAAATTTTGAACAGTATAGGAAAACCTCACATTTGTCCTTTGTAATGTCCGACGAGAGTCCCACAATGATTAGCAACAATGCTCGCAAGCGTAGCATTGTCAAAGCCTCCGGAAGAGACCCAACTCGGAAGTTGGTTATACCACACACAGTTGTGTCCTGCAAGAGAAGCGTAACTATAGGCATCCCGGTATCGATAAAGAGAAGTCCAAAGGTTACCTCGGACCATTTGTCCGTTCTTTTGGGCTAATGCGACAACAGTGTCTCCATTAGTGAACGTGAACACCCCCCGAGAAGGCTCTGTAGCATCCTGAGTGAGTCACTGGTACATCAGGTTTTGTCCTTTGGGAGCTCATCCGTTTACATACCCATTTCATGCTGTTTCCCTGTTTTCAAACTGATCAATTGCATGGTCAATATAATTGAATCAATTGCATACAGGCGTGATTTGAAGAAATTCGTTGGTGTTGCTGAGTTCCGCAACATAAGCAGTATCTGTGAGCTCCGGATTGTCAGTTGCGGAGCCAAAATATTTCAATCCTGCGGCGACTGCAACTTTTGCAAGCCCGGCGTTGGACGTTCCGGTAGGTAAAGCAGCACCGCCTGTAGGGGTTCCGGAGGTGGTTCCACCGACGGTGTTCTGAATCAGAAGAAGTAAGAGGTCCGCAATTAACTTCTTGGAGAACTTCACTTACTTGCAAACATTGTGAGTAGTAAGAGTTGATGGTGACACAAGTCCAGCCAGAGATACAGGTCTATCAGGCAATTCAACAACAGGTCGTCAGTCTTCGAATCGAATTCAAAGTAGTACCGTTGGTCCAGTCCAACCAATGCCACCACCTAGTAAAAGCATTCAAAGAGCTGAAGGTTTGTAGAGAGAATGGTCTCACACTGTCCCCAAGCTCCTGACTGAGCTCTGGCAAGACGAATAAAAGTAAGGAAGGCTGCAAGGGAGAGAGAGAACTTCGTCATGGCGCTGGCTGCTCTTGTGAACCGGTACCCATCTCGTTAAATATCCGCTCCATGCTGAAAAAGTTCGGAAAAAGACTCTGACCACATGAGTACTTCGTCTTGTACGCAACGTTATTTTTAGGCATGTGGAGTGTATAATTATGCATTTGCCACGTAGGAGAATTCCACGCATCGTCGCGTAATCGCGTACGCATATGATTGTGTTGACTTGCACTGTTCAAACGTATCTATAGTGTGTCGTACTAGTGGGCTGATCCAAATGGCAAGTAAGGTTAGCAATTCGAAGTAAGGGACGCGAGGACTGTTTGAGGTGGTGCAGAGTGAATCCAGGACTTTGATATTGAACCACGGACGGAATATCGTCGGACGCGAAGATTGTCTGCTCGGATAATGAGTACGTGCCAGCACTGATCAGCATCTTCTGGGTCGGAGTAACTTCACAGCGTAAGTCTCGCTAATTATGGGATCAATAGGACCAAGAATAACGGATTTATTATACCGGCGTGGTCCTCAATTGAATCAGCCATTGTCAAAAAATAGTTAGTAATCGATACAGCACTTACGTGGTAATTCCCGAGCATTACGGCCCCCGGGAAACCTCCAGGCCTATAAACATTGTCCTGATAGCGGATTTGAGGGAAATTTTGGCTGAAACTAAGTCCCAATCGGGAGCTGGCAGTGTGCGGATTGAGACAACTACTTCTCAACTGCAAACTCAAATCTCATGTTAGCACTGTGTAGAAGTTGCCATGACATTCCTGGAGAGGAATTGATGTGCAGCAAACCAACAATGCATGTATTTAGTCCTTGATATATTGTCTACAAAATCACCATAACTTCCAACATCCGGGCACTCTGTTAGGCCCATTCATTTCGCATTCAGTTATTCTATCTTCGGGGCATGGTCAGAGACCATCAACCACCTTGAGCTTTTCAATGTGCAGGTATGAGGATTGACAAGTAGTGACAGAATTCACAAACAGGTGAAGTGTCTGAAGAAGCAGTGAAATGAGTCTAGAGAAGATGTAACTTGGTGGATGAACTGATTGCCTGCTAAAAAGTTTATGACATGCTGCTTTGATGTTCTCATGGAAGTGCACTACATTGTCTTGGTCTGTGAAATCATCAGGTGCTGGTTGAGGTCTTGAGACATCATGAAGTGCTCAAGATTGTGATGATCCAAAAAGACCTCCACCATAGATGGGTTTCCCTCCAAGTATGGCTGCCACACCTCAAATGTGCACCCTATTCACAAGAGTTCCTTATTGGGCACATTGTAGCTCTGCTTGGCAGGTTGCATGGCTTTGGAAAAGAACATGACTGGCTGCTACTCACCATCCTCCACCTGCTGCAACAAGACTGTCCCCAACATAAAATCCAATGCATCCATTTCTACATAGAATGCTGCCTTCATATCTGGCATTACCAATACTGGCACCACTGCAAATGCCACCTTCAGACCATTGAATGCTGCCTGCTCTACCATCCCCTTGCAAAAGTCCAGGAATTGGTTCACTTGTTGCATGTTACAAGGCATGGGCCATTTGGTGACCCCCATAACCTTGACTGGGTTTATACCTACTTGTTTTGGTGTATGTCAATGAACAGGTTGTGCAACTGCAACCAGTTGACACCCAGGATGAGGTTATTGTCACCAATATCTGCAACATCAAAGACCAGCATCTCCTTGTAGTCTCCCAACACCATCTACAAGTGCACTTCATCTGTAATAACCTGAGTAGATCTTAGAGTTATCTATTATGTGCAAATGCATGGGTTGGTCTCTGCATATTGTCAGCAGGCCCTGTTCATTGACAAAGTAGGGGTCAATAAAACAGCAGCTTGTCCTAGAATCAACCATTGCTCTAGTGTCAATGATGAGTGGCATGGCCATGCCAGGCAACTGAGCATGCAGAGTAACAGGCAGCTCTAGTGCTGAGTACAGAAACCAGGGTGTGTGTACATGTATCACCACTGCACAATGGCTGCAACATTGGGGCTTCTTGTAAATTGCTTCATGTGGTTTGTGTAGTAAAATCCTATTATCATGTGTGAATACATGAGATCAATCAAATGTGCTTGTTGCAACTGCATAGGCACAACCCTACATAAAATCTGCCACTCTGCTGTTCCTTTTTCTTCTCCTCTGTTTTTTCTGCATCAATCATCTCATGAACTGCCATCCATGCTGGACACTTTACAATTAGATGCTCAGTCTTCCCACACTTGAAGCATTTCCTTGCTGTATTTCTCTGCATCTGGTCAACATCCATGGCATCAGGATCCTTTGACACTGGAGGGTTGGAAATCTGAGCTGCTGCCAGTGCTGGGGCCATCACTGTTGTTGCTGGAGCTAGGCTCAACATCTTTGACACACCATGCTGCTGACCCTTCCTCCTCATGATCATGTCTGCTAGTCTGGTTTCTCAGCAAAGCAGAATGTCTCTAGCCTCTTCCACAGTTGCAAAGTCCATGTTCATAAGGGCTTCTATAGCCATTGCACTCAGACCCTTCTAGAATTATGATCCATACTCACTGTTAGTATTGGCTAGGCCTAGCTTGTCCTTGAGCTTGAGGAGGATGGTACAGTACTCTGTAATCAACTTTGAGCCTTGCTGCAGCACCCCAAGTCAGTTCAGCACATCCTGTGCAGAGTCCCTTAACTCAAATGTGGCTTTAAAATCTGACAACCATGCCTTCCAATGAAATCTCTGCAGGTTTGTATTTGGCTCATCTGAGCCCATGGTAATGACATGGGACCAGGCAAGAGCTATCTTGGTCAAGTATAACTGCACCTACAAGATCTTCTAACACTCATCCTGAAATATTTTGAATTTCACAACAGCCTCAATCTGGCTCATAAACTGATCCACCAACAGTCTTAATGCACTATTGTATGTCTCAGGGGGGTCAATGCTGGTCCTTAGTTGTAGGCTGTAGTTGGCTTGCTCCAGGCACACCATACTGTCTACTAATGCCTTCAATCTGCCTTGCACTGTCTGTAGTTGCACCACAAGTTTTGTCTGTAGGGTGTTGAACACTACTTTTGCAATCTGTTTCTTAGACAAGGTTATTGTTTCATCTATCTTCTCTGGAGTTGACATTGCAGCAAGAGAAAAATTTTCTTTCATTTGTTTCAAATGTTAGACTCTTGTCAGTATTTTGCAATGCATCACAACAAGAAGATTTAAAATGAAATATATTTGTATGAAGTAATATACAGCATAGCTGTAACATACCTAGAATGGAATAAAACAAACTAAAGAAGGTATCCTAAGTATGTTGAGTATGTTATTGTAGAGGTCACATGGATAACATGACAATGTGTCTTGTATGCCTCACTCTTTAGGTGACAGAGTACTCAAGGTCCAGGGTATGGATATGCCTGTTTTTTTTTGTCAGGTGTGTCAACAAGTGGTTTTGTAGTGGTCTTGTTGTAGGCTTTTGGATACTACCATTAGGATATCTCTTGGCACATATACAGGCTGCTATCAACATCCTGCTTTTAAACTAGACAAAATTCATTCCATTGAAGTGCAAGATTGAGTTGTTTTTTTGTGTCACAAGAAAAAATTGCTGCACAGGACCTATAACCTGTAGACAAAAAAACAAATTAGTCCTTAGACATCACACCACAGTGCATGAAGAATGACTAAGGGGTGTTGTGTTGATTTGTAAGTTTTATAGTCAAAAATAAAGAGTAATCAAGAATGGCAAATAGAAATGTGCATATGGTGGTGGTGCAGCACAGCAAAGTAAAGGTAGTGATGTGCATTTTACTGCACTTCTTAGTTGCTGGGGCTAACTGACTTAACTCACAATAACTCTAGTACTTTTATAAACAAAGTTGTAGTGTTTAAATTCAATTTTATTTATGAAGTGCACTCTACTATAATGTATGCAAAGTCTAGAAGTGTCTAAAAGAGATTTTAACCTAAAGTGTCCTCTCACTGGGTACCTGGAGTTTAATCTAATGATTGCTCACCCTTAATCTACTTTTCTCCTGCTATTTATATGTTTGTTGCTGCACACAGGCCTCTGCTGTTGCACTATTGTGCATGTGCCCATTTCTCTTTTTCTTGTGCCTCATTGTTTATCCCTTTTGTTACTTGATTTCTGCCTGAGTATTTAGCTTTAGATCACTGATTTGTTTGATTCTGTGGCCACATATGGCTGAAGTTATTTTTAGTCCCTTAGCTCATTGATTAGTCTTGTTCCTCCTTTTTTTGCCCAGTCCACTAGCAGCAACAATAAGATTATTTAGTCTTATATTATTTTTACTGCTTTTTCTTGGTTAATTCATTGTTGGGACTGTCAGGGGACTTCCATTTTGGGACCTCCAGAATTGTCCTGGGGCAGTCTGAAGATTTCCGGACTTCTATTTTGGGATGTTCTGGAGCTATTTCCATTTTGGGACCTCCAAAGTTGTCTGGAAATAGTCTGGAGATTTCCAGACCTCCTCCAGGGTTAGGGTTTAGGCACGGTCATGCTGTACAGTACATTCCCATGCCTCTGTGCCTGCACCTGATGTGCCATGCCCTGGCAGAGGAGTCCTTAGACTTGTTCTCTTTGGATTTCCCTCTGCCAGGTAATTAGCTACATTTCCTGTTGTATGGTACCATTCTAATACACTTTGGATTCCCCTCTGCCAGTTGTGTGACTTAGCCGCAACCTCTGGAGGTTGCCCTTACAGGGACCCCTTTTTAAGTCAATCACAATCTGCACTCCAGATCTGGCCAATTTAATCTCAATTCTATCTTCCCTCTGTTTTACTCTATTCCCTGCTGCCTGCTTTGTTGCATGTACTGGCTCTCTATGCTGGTCATCTGCCCTTTGCTGACCTAGGCTGTATTAGTAGAAAACATAGAATAAATAACAAAGAAAATACTAAGATGAGTGACCTATTCAATAGTGTCATAGGCTAGAGTCATGCTCAATAATTACAAAACTACTTGTTTCAAATTATGAGTCAAGACTAGAGAGATTTCACTACACTGAGAGAAGTAGGCCCTGGACTATGAAATGAGAATGGCAGTTGTGTCATTTCTGCTTGACAAACATTACAGATGGAATGCATGCACTGTTTCTCTGCAATGAATCAGTACAATCAACTGTGGGACACATGGCATCCAAGAATTTTCTTCAAAAGGTAGACTCTTCCTTGCATACCTTGTGGGGAAATATTGCACCATATAATTTTTCTTGGCAAGCTATTGTCCTCACAGATAGACACTAAAACAATAGCCTGATGGATCTATGAAGCACTAACAAACTTTGACATTGTCATACCATATGACCCCGCCCCTCAAACTCCACAATGTATTACATTAGATGGAAAATGAATTTATAAATACTACACAATCATTCTGGATCGTTGAAAAAGAAAGTTACTATTATTTATGGAATTGACAGACATCAAGAATAGCATTCACCTCTTTTTCTAGGTAGTATGCAATGATCCTCTTACACTACATGCTTCAATATCAATTATGGCATACATTGGGACAACAGAAGGATATATATAGGGAGACAGGAGGAAGACTAGTCCCCACAGCACTTGAAAGGGGGAAATGTTCATAGCACACTTGGTACACTATATGTACATAGTACAACCTGGTTATTTATGCATGGACCTCCCTGGTATTCACAACCAACCAACTAACCATGTAGATTCAGAAAATGTCTCAGTAAATTGAGGGATAAAGTCACAATTGGGAATTATAATAGTGCAAATCTCAGGAGATTGCAGAGGGGTCTTCTTTTAGAGGAGGAGGAGCATTACCAATAGGTAGCTTTTAGCAACTAACAACTGTGTCCTGATGGGGTTAGCCATTTCAACCTGCTAGTCAGCAGGTTTGAACACTGCATCAAGGTGTCCACCCTGAGGAAATGCATTAGGCGTAATCCTAGTGTGGAATAGTGTGAGAGTTCATGTTATCTATCTGGGAGGTTTTATTCCCCAGAAAGTTCTTGGGTCACATATACCCACTAAAACTTCAGCTTGCCTAGGCCAGTCCATCAGCACATCTCCCTCATCCTTTAGCAGGCCATATTATGTTTCCCTCACCAGTCTTGGGCTTACTTTTGTGTCTTGAGTTATTTATTTTGCTTTGCTGATAGCTGTCAGTCCAGATTCAATCTTGTGTTCAGTTATTTCCTGAGATGTCTACAATCTCTCCCTCCAACAAGGTTCCTCTCTGAATGGTCTCTCTGGTTACTCTATTGCACCGTAAAACCCAGATTGTCATGGTAGCTTCCATTGTCCGGAGCCTGTGTAGCCTTGGTTTTCCTCTCCTCACCTTTCCTTCTTAAGTCTTCCAGTGCACTGTTCCACAGCTTAGCATCCCCCTGAAGCCTGGCTTTCTCCATTCTGCATCTTTCATTTTCCACCAGCCTTCCACCACCTTCCAGGTTTCTCATAGTGGAATAGTATGTGTTCCCCTACTTTATAAATGCCATGTGTTCATTTCCAAAGGGATTCTCTGCAACCTCCTGAAGTGAATGTAAATGATTAAGGGGCTACAGAGCCGTTGTCAAAGTGTAAGAAGTTAATCAAGTAAGGACTATACTGAACTCAGGAGCAATCGTCAATGTCGTCTATCCCTAAGGATGATACACTGCAATGGCATCCAAAATACTCATTGGTCTCATGCAAACCAAGTCTTAATACAATATACCGCACTTAACTCATATACAGCTATTGTGAATAACCAATCCAGATGTCTATACGGCTACTACTCTGAATTCCTCATAGTTCATTTCTGAATTAAGTTTCATACTTTGGTGTCCCAAGGTAAGCTTTAAGGCCACTACTACACTATGTGCATGTGAGACACGCCATCCACGGAGCAAAGATGTAGTCTAAAGTTTCATCGGATATTCGGAACAGCTCAGAAGTTGACATTGACTTCTAGATACGAACTGACAGCTCCGGATCCATTTCTCACTGGGCCCAAAGGCCTGAACTCTAAATCCCTCAACCTGATAAATTAAATCTCTTAGACACGTACCGAGTGAGAACTACATATACCATTTCGATGAAATGCTGCTTGATTGGATCACCAATATTTCGGGACTACTACTGTAGAAGCATCTCCTGATGACACCCATGTCCTTAGTTTGGGCAACTGTACGTACCAATCTGAGACGTTCTAGGTACCTTGTCAAACAAGCTGGAACTATGCAACCCTGTATCTGTCCAGAATCTTACAATAGTTATATGCTTCTTGCACCACGGGATCTGGCACAAATGACCATATAAAATCGTCACATCTGCTTATGCTCTCCCCACTCGGTACCCTGATTCTCTCTTCTTACGTCAGTGCGCCAGATGTCGGGCTCGAGAGTAATTATCATAGGTGCTGGGTGAGTCTGATTCTATTTGTTCTTAGCTATTCGACCAATAATCCGCCCCTCTTTCCGCAGAGCTGGTGGGTTGTCATTCGCTATCGCGCTCAAGCGGAGATTTGGCTACCAAAACTTTACAGTAAGCAACCAGACGTTTGCTTAACATTTTGTAATTATAACTATGAAAGATTTTTGAGAAGGCGGACGCGGTTGGTGGTACATGGCATGTATGTCTTTGTCGCGTTCTTTCTCCTTACCGAGTGGCTGACACGTCTGTTGTTCCCACTGTAGAAGAACACCTACCCAGTCAATATCCATGCTTTTAAAGAAATGATTGTTTAACTCACGCTGAATGCCAGGGATGTTCGTCTGACATACCCACGCCTTTCTACTCGTTGTCTACGGACCAAAAGCCAGACTGGACTAGTTCACATCCGTTTCAGCCAGAAATATGCGATTATTGGGACGAGCTCAGCAAAAAGTACTCTCTAACATCTCACATCAATTTTGGAACGGTCGTCGTCAAAGCTGTTTGGGAACCAGCCACGAGCTGTTATCACGTTACTACCGAAGATGTGAAAACTGGAGCACAGTCTATCACAAGCGCTGAAATCTTGGTATCCGCTTTAGGAGTTCTTGAGATACCAAAGTTTCCCAATATACCTGGCTTGTCTGACTTTGGAGGTGCCCTGTTCCATTCTGCTCGATGGGTTGATATGAATCTCGATGGTAAACGTGTCGCCGTCATTGGAAACGGTGCATCTGCGTACGTGTCTTTCAATCTTCCGTCGCAATGAAGGTATACATGATATAATAGCACACAATTTTTGCCAATAATTGCAAAGACCCCCAATATCCACATTACGCAGTTTTGCCGCACACCCAACTGGTTGCTCCCTCCGGTGAGGTCGGAAAAATGTTCCTTACGAAAGTCTCCTGGACATAATCCCCAGATCCGGATGTACTACTCGGATTTACACAAATTCGCCTGTCGATACCTTCCGCTTTATATGAAAATCATCAGATTCTGGTATTATCTTGTGGTAAGGAATCTCGAATTACAACGAACAGCTAGGTCTGAATTTTTTGCCTAGTCCGATTTTGCGTACTTTGCTGTCTTCTCAAATAGCGTTACTAGGCGATGGATACAGAAGGCATGCTCATCATGATTCAATTTAACTTTTTTGTCTCACACTCCTTCAAAGCTTGTTGAGAGGTACATTAGTAACTCATCACCTCAGGAGTATCGCGAGCATCTTATTCCGAAATACGGTATGTTTGTCACACGTAGCATTTGAGATAACAATTGTCAATCGGATCTTTAGATCTCGGGTGTCGGCGCGTAATATTTGACACCAACTATCTATCTACATTGCATCAGAGTAACGTACACCTTGAATACCGGGGAATTGGCTCGATCGTCAAAGATGGTATCGTCACCCAAGAAGGTTCGCACTAGAATTTCCTGATCTGTCAAGGATACAACCAAATTTTCCGATAGGAGAGCATCTTCCCTTCGACGTCATCATCCTTGCTACGGGATTTTGCGTGGTATTTAGGTCTTGTGTTCTTTGACCGGTAGTTTAATTTGCTTCTCTTGACAGGATAAGTATCCTTTGCATATCGAGGGAAAGTCAGGACAAACAGTCCAAGACTATTATGATTCCAAAGGCGGGCCCACGGCCTACATGGGAACCACTGTTCCAGGTTTTCCTAATCTGTACATATTGACTGGTTTGTCCCGTTGCCTGCCCGGTCCGGTGTCACTATTGACTTGATTCTATTAGGCCCTAATACTGCCACTGGCCATACTTCCGTCATTTTCACGGAGGAAGTCCAGGTGGGCTGGCATTTTGGTCTCAATAACATAGTTTTGAGCCTATATCCAGATAAACTATATTTTTGAGTTGATCAAGCCTATCCTTGATGGCAGATTATCAATGGTGGACGTAAAGGATGAAGCAACGGACCGGTACAACGAGGTCCTCCAGAAAAGGATTTCTCGTTCTGTGTTCATCGGCTGTAACTCTTGGTATCGTGTAAATGGCACTGGGAAGGTCAGCACCATGTTCCCAGGTAAGGAAAATCTCCCGAGTTAAACTTTGGCTGACTTGGCGATAGGAAGCTCTGCTCAATTCTGGTGGTGGCTATGGCGCCCCATTTGGGAAGACTACGAAGTCACAGTACGCAATGGGACCAAAGCAGAGAGAACGGGACTCATTGGGACAAGGCTCTATATTGCCTTGGCCGTTGCAATTGCGTCTTTAGTTACTTACGTAATTTAAATCGAGCATGTGAATACGCCGGTTGCTTTTTGAATTTAAGCGTTTTCGGACTTTTTAATTTGATTTTTCTCGCCGACTTACACCTGTTTCGATGCCGACAGCGACGACTACACTCAACAAGGCGACGCACCTGGATATCAAACCGCTCAAAGAATCAATACACGCCACCACCGTTCTACCAGCCACTCTAGCCTCCACATCGATAGCATTACTAAGACCACTGTATAATCGTGCTGCACGGGCGTTTCTTCTTCGTGATATCCCACTCACGCAGTCACTCATAGAGTCTGCCTTTGTTCAGATAGACTCTCCAGATGTTGTTCCAGATCCGCTTGCAGAACAGAGGCGTAAATGGGACATTCTTCGAATAACTCTTGAAACCACTGTCTATTTATCGCCAGCTCAGGAGACACTTCCCCAATATCTGAAGGATATCCAACTTCAATCGTCTCAGTCCTTGCTGACAGCCCTTCATGACCGCTCTTTAAAACTTTTCACTCCGAAGCGGGAGCGGTCAATTGCCAATTCGATATACCTTCCTACGCAGGTCCTGATCACCTTGATATACTCAAGTCTTCGGTTGGATACCCCGGACTTTGGCCGTATCATCATTGAAGATTGGTTATCTAAAAGAGACGTACCTTCAACTGGACAGGATACGGAATCATCAGGTGTATATGAAAAAGTCTTGGAACTTTACTGCCTCCAAATTCTTCCAAAATTGGAACAGTGGGATTATGCTCAAGAATTTTTGGAGTACGAGGGAGAGTTATCTGTGGGATCCAGAGAAGTATGTGGCGTACTATACAACCTTTCCGCAACGACTGACGTGTCCTTTCCAGAATTTAATCAAGTCACTTCGATCACTTCAAACGGAAGCCATGTCGTCCCGTCAGTCAAGTCAGATGTCCTCGCTCTCTCCATCACAAGCAGAATTGTCACCTAGAACAAGCTCACCAGCTCCTTCCTCATCCTCATCATCTTCGTCCCTTTCCACTACCTCCACGCACACTGTAGTCCCTGTCGCACGCAACTCTTTGCAACCTCTGTCTTCCCTGACCCCTTTAGTCCCCGCTAACTCGTCAACAACCTCCCTATCATCCGATTCTACTGCTACCCCACAACAAATGTCACGACATCCCGTCCTGCGCTCACGAGCTACCCCTGATTCAAAACCAACGTCCTCCGCTGGTCCTTCAGCCGTTTCGCGATCACCAACACAATCAGCCACAGTTAGGCCTGCAAATCTTAGTACCTATGCGATTCTCAAAGCTTCATTGACGCCATACATCTCGACATCGAATATATCAACAATCTTTCTGCTCTTTGTCGTCCTCCCTCTAGTTTCGTTCGTACTGCGTGTTCGTCATCGAAAACGACAGGCCTTGAATGGTTCCACCAACACTAGCAATACCGTTGAGCTGGTGCGACGACGTTTAGAGGGCGCGGGTGCTGGTGGTCTGAGTAAGGCTTGGGGTGAGGTAGTACGGGTTGTTTACGACACTGTTAGGATGGCTGGAAGCGGTCTCGTCTGATGACTGTGTTGCAAGGAAACCTAAACTGACTTTTTATCATTTAATCTTATTTTCTTCGCTATACCTACACGGCCAGGAAGAGCGAGCATCCTGTGGACAAGCTACACATTTCGGAAATTCTGACGATCATCGTTCAATGTTGATGCTAGGCAATTAGTCAGTAATAGAATCCAATTAATATTGCTTTTGCATGATTGGCGTTGGTAGTTCTGTTTCATATCAAGTTGAAGCGTCAATATTCCCAGTAACTGGATATGGGGGCGATCTGGAATTTGTGTAGATTTCAAGCTTTTAAGCCCCTCAAATTATCACATGTCTGACACACTACTTAGTGCCAGGCTACTATTGAGTGGCATTGAGCATCATCAACTATACATATACTTTTGGTAAGTACAAACAACTTTTTATCTTAGCAGTATAAATATTGCACTTATTGCATCTTATAATTATCTCTTTGTAAACAATTTTCACATGTGGACCATTCAAAATGTTGAGGATGTATATTATTTTTGAACCTTCAGTAATGATTCATATTAAATATTGGATGAGTATACAAAATAGTAAATAGCATGGAAACTATGAAAGAATGATTCCAACAACAAAGATAAACCTTTCTTGCTCTGGGACAAGAATTCAGCAAGTTCCTTGGCCATGTCTGTCAGCAAGACATCATTTTCATTCCTGTAAGCTGTTCAGAACTTATTATTAGGCTTACATCATGGCTATACTAGGTAGGGTAGTCTGAAATGAGGTTTGGTAGGCCTTAGGCATGGATTTCCCCCTCATTTCAAACATAAATGCTGACAGCCACAGTGGCCAAACAGCTGATTTCTGCACCTAGTATCATTAACACACTTGAAAAATTCCAGAAGTGTCAGCTCTAGTGTATAACTGATCTTTTATACTGTCAGGCACCACTTGTCACAACCCACACACATGGCTCAAGACATCCACACACACAACCCAGGACACCCCCATCAATTTTCAACTACCTCTCACTTTCCCTGGCAATTGTCCATGCATGCCCAAATCCCCTGCCCCACCAATCCTGATGGCAATCACCACATTGACCCTGATCACCCACATCAATTCTGACTAATCCCATGGCATGGTGCTGCACAGTGAGGAGTCCCAACATATAGTCCTGGATACTTTGCCAGTATGCCCAGAGCTCTATACAGTACACCTATAAATTACTCTGGGACTAATCTGGCTCAGCCCAGAACAAGTCCTTCCCCTCCTGTATTTAAGTCATAGCTAGCCAACTTGTACAGTAGTCTTGATATTGCTGTAACATTGTGATCTTGTTTTGTCTGTCTTCATTTGCATCTTGTGAACTCTCTATGTTTGCACTTGAATCTTCTCTAGTCTCCCAACTTGTCTCAATTCTGTCTTGTCTCCACTAACTATTTTGACTTTGACTTCCTTTTTTTGCCTTAAGTTCTTTTCTCTCAAAGCTTGTCTCAATCCCTGATCTCACCTCACTTTCCCCAAACCCTCCCTGGGACTTGTTCCACACCTTCCCACTTGCATCCTCTGCCCTGGAACACTTTGTTTAACCCCAAAACTACTCTAGCATCTTGAGACTCCCACCCTGCCCAATTAACTACCTTCATACCCCATAAAACTCTGGAACCAAACCCAGACTTTGTCCTTGATGTAGGAATCCATACACATAACCACTTTGAGTCTGCCTCATAAAGTCTCACTTAGAAAGAAGCTCCCACAGTCAACAGAACTTGACACCACTGACTTATGAGCCCCCCCTAAAGCATTGAACCCACTAGTTAGAGGGACAAGGAAGTCGACAAAAATTGTTGCAGAGGCTTTGATAATGTCATCAAAATAACCTTTAACAACTCTCAAGAGATGTCTGAACCAAACAACATAAGGGCAAGGCTTAACATCTGCAGAACTCCTTCTACATAGCCAGTGATGTGAGTGACAAGCAGGAGTAAAGTAGGCATAGAGGCAGGCAAGAGTCAAGCAAGAAGAAATTAAAGCTAGTAAAAGATTAGACATTGCTAGAGAAGCTTACAGTTGGTTTCAAACTTCACTCAGAGACCAATCAAAAAAACAGTCCCCCAAAATACAACAACCACTGGAAACTGCAGTAGACAATAAAGAGCCTGTGTCATGACCTGCCTCTAGAGCACACCCTACCACCCTGGGACACCCCACCAACTTGCCAACTGCTCTGCCAACCATCACCATGACCCTGACTCCAACTCACCCCACCCACCTCAGCCCTGGGTTTGCTACCCCCCTGACCCTGACCTAGCAGAGGCAATCACTGCTCTACAGATTGCTAACCCCTGACCCTGAGCTAACCCATCACCTGGCTACCAGCAACTGCCATGCTTAGCATCAGCATCAGTCAGTCCTGGCAAATCTCATATGCAGCATCCAACACCCAGCAATCATTCCAGCAATCACTCTCAACACCCACAGCCAGCACCTGTAAGGGTGACCTCTGGAGGTTGCGGCTAAGTCACACAACTGGCAGAGGGGAATCTGAAGTGTATTAGAATGGTACTGTACGACAGGAAATGTAGCTAATTACCTGGCAGAGGGGAATCCGAAGAGAACAAGTCTAAGGACTCCTCTGCCAGAGTGCAGCGCATCAGGCGCAGGTGCGGAGGCGTGGGAACGTACTGTACAGCATGACCGCGCCTAAACCCTAACCCCAGAGGAGGTCCAGAAATCTCTGGACTATTCCCGGACAATTCCGGAGGTCCCAAAATGGAAATAGCTCCAGAACATCCCGAAATGGAAGTCCGGAAATCTCCGGACTGCCCCAGAACAATTCTGAAGGTCCCAAAATGGCAGTCCCCTGACATCACCCCCCCCCTAGAGTGCAGCGACTCGACGCGCTGGGGTAGAACAGTTCCTGGACGGCCTGGTCAGTTGGAGAGATGGGGTAGATGCCCCGGATAGCCTGGGGTGCATTGGGGTGCATGCAGTGGAACTCCCTGACAAGGGCTGGAGCATGGACGCCATCGGCAGGCTCCCAGGAGATGTCTTCAATACCGTAGCCCTTCCACTTGACCTTGTACTGTAGCTTGTGGCAGAATAGACGGCTGTCCAAGATCTTCTCCACCTTGTACTCCGGGCCTTCAGCAGCAAGGACCGGGGGCGGTGGCGGCGGCGCCTGTCGTCCAGGTATGGGGTCGTCCAGGGCAGGCAGGAGCTTGACCACATTGAAGACTGGGTGCAGCTGGCGCATTCCGGGAGGTAGGCGGAGGTGGTAAGCT